>JAUELF010291079.1:0-10047 GCA_031471495.1 Clinocardium nuttallii | reverse complement strand
CGCTTCAACAAATAAGCTTCAAATTTTATAAATACCTCTACCTCAATGACATACATGTCAAGTTTGACTTTTGTCACAATCAAAATTTTCATTCAAGAGTTATTGCCCTTAAGGTGGGGGACATGTATTGCTTCAGCAATACTCAGAATGCTTGTTTGTATAAGAAAGTGACTTTCATTAAATAAGTTAGCGTTATAGGACCATGATGGTCCTCGTTTTTAGCTCGCCTAGAAGCACAAAGTGCAGGGTGAGCTTTTGTGATCACTCACTGTCCGTCATCTCCGTCTGTTAATAATTTCCTACAAATAACTTCTACTTAACCAATGAACTGATTTCAAAATTACTTCAAAGGAATGTTCCTTAGGTGGTCCCCTTTCAAAGTTTTTAAAAGAATTTAATTCGAAGTAGAACTTTTTGCTGCTGCATCAGAAAAGGGGAAAATTGCCAAAACTTAAAATCTTTTTGTCCAAAATGACTGAATATAAGTTTGCACAAATGTTCCTTGGCACCGCACCGCACCCTTTACCAAGATTGTTCAAATATATTTCTGATCTGTTGAAAATACGGCTGCCGGGGGTGGAGCTTATTTTCCTTACATGTGCATTGTTAAAACTTTAAAAATCATCTTGTTCAAAAGTACTTGCCAGATTTAAAGATAATTTGGGACAATTGTTCCTAGGGTAATCCTAGCATAATTAATTGTTCAAATAATTTTGATTCATTGAAAAACATGGCCACCATGGGGTGGAGCTTGTTTTCCTTGGATGTGCATTGTAAAAAAACCAAAATATATATACTTCTCGAAAAGCACCAGCCTGATTTAAATATAATTTGGCACAAATATTCCTTGGGGGACATCTTAACAAGGTTGTTCAAATGAATCTGACCCGTTGAAAAAAATGACCACAAGAGGGTTTGTTTTCCTTTTTTGTGCGTTATAAAAACTTTAAAAATCTGCTTGTCCGAAAGTACCTGCCTGAATAATTTCACACAAATGTTCCTTGTGTGACCCTCTGCCAAGTTTGTTCTGAAAACTATTGAAGTTCTATTAAATTAGGTGAGTGATGGCCCTCTTTTGAATGTGGGGACAGGCACTTAAGATTGGTTTATCAGAAAATGTACTTATTTGTGAACATTATTATACCCCCAGATACGTAGTATATGGGGGGTGGGGGCTATATATATATAGGAGTCACGATTGTCGGTCCGTTGGACTGGACATTTCTTGTGAACACTTTCTCGGCAACCCTTCATCAGAATTTAATATAACTTGACAAGAATGATTGATACCATGGATTTTTATGGCCCCTTGAATTTCTCATACATTACTGTGTCAGGCACCAGCTGGGGGTATTCATCACCTTCAGTGATATTTCTAGTTCCTTTAGACAGCTGTGCCACAAGTATAGCGTTTGGGTAGGTCAGCTCATATGTGTCATCTAACCGTACCATAAATACTGCTGGAACTTACAGGCTCGGATGATTTTGAATACTTTCAGATAACCTTGGAAAAAATAAAATACTTGATATTAGACGAAGCTGACAGAATGTTAGACATGGGATTTGGCCCCGATATTAAAAAGATTGTGGAAGACTTTGGCATGCCAGCAAAAACTGATCGCCAGACACTTATGTTCAGTGCTACATTCCCAAATGAAATACAGCGTATGGCGGGAGAGTATCTAAACAACTATCTTTTCCTGACTGTTGGTGTAGTAGGGGGAGCTAATACAGATGTCTCTCAACATATATTTGAAGTTGATAGGCTTCAGAAACGAGAGAAATTGCAAGACATACTCACAGATTCAGGTAATAAGCATTTTTGTCTAGTTAATTTCCTCACTGGTACAAAAATTGTCAAAATTGCAAGAAATACAGCTTGGGTACAACAATACAGCCTCCATTTACTATCAGATCTTCACTTAAGTTTAATGGTAGTTAACTATTGATGAGAGCTCCGTTCTTTCGAAAACCAGCCAGATGTGCCCTTGCATGACTGGAGTATGGCCCTTGAAATTGTCAAAATTGCTATAATACAGTTTGTGAACACAATAGAGCCTCCATTTACTATCAGAGTGACGGACCTCCACTAAACTTAGTTGGTAGTAGATCACAAAACCAAATTGAAGAGAATTTTTGTTGGCACTCTTAAATTTGCATTTTTAATTTTAGCATGTTGAAACTTTGTCAGAATTATTGCCTTGATCATATCTAGTCTAATTTCAAGTATATAGCTTGTATCCTATGGAAAACTAGGTCACTGTCATATTTGAGAAAAATCATGTTAACACAGACTGCAATTTTTGCTTTCAACAATTTGAAACTTGCAGGATGTCTTATTGATATCTAGGCCAAGTTGGAATATGAGTCATGTGTGCCAAATTAAAGGAACATCTTGGTTGGCAAAATTCAGGGGAGCGACTGAAATGATGAGGATAGAATCTAACATATTCTGTCAATAACTTGTCAGATTGTCATGTTGATCTTTGAATTTTAAATGTTGTTCTATAGGATCCGACAAAACATTGGTGTTTGTGGAACAGAAAAGAAATGCAGACTTCCTAGCATCCCTTCTCTCACAGACTGGCTTTCCAACCACAAGTATTCATGGGTAAGTCATTTTATCTTTAAAAATAATCTGTTCTTTCATTTGGTCATTTAATGACTGCCTAAATGATGCCTAAATGCCTCTTAACTGCCTTTGGAACAGAAGGTTCAAGCATTGGTCTATGAACTCGGAAGTTCACTTCACTGTTGGTGGATTGGCCAAGGTTTTATGAAAGACAAGTAATCACACTTTATACCGTTGATGAAGTACTGAACTGTTTGTGAAAGTAAATGGGTCAAAATGTCATGTTTAGATTGTCATTTATCCAAATGAATGACTTGTATGTTTCAGAGATCGTCTCCAGAGAGAAAGAGAAGAAGCATTGGCCGATTTCAAAACCGGAAAGGCCCCAATTCTCATAGCAACATCTGTTGCTGCACGTGGTCTTGATATCCCAGCAGTAAAACATGTAATAAACTACGATCTCCCCTCGTCCGTAGACGAATATGTACATAGGATTGGTAGAACAGGACGATGTGGCAATCTTGGAAAAGCTACTTCATTTTACATGCATGATACAGATTCTGGGATTGCTAAAGAGCTTGTTAGAATCTTGGCTGCTGTAAGTATTTCTTAGTCCATGCCATTTAAGCTGGAACTTTCAGACTTGCAAATTTTGTATGCACAAACATCTGTTTATGCCAATATTACTACTATTTTATATGTCACTGACATTGACTGGGCTTCTCATACACTGTAAGTATACTTCACAAATCCGTTTTTGAACCTCAACCCTTATGTTGTGGGTGCTCAAAAGAATTGGTTCATTGAGAGGATTCTTTTAAGTACCCACTACATAGGTTTAAGTGGAGTCATAATTGAGATATGGATGTAAAAAAGACCAGTTCACTCCTCCTTTTAGAGTAGTCCTCTGACTTGGAGATACTAAACTTTATTTACAGATGCATACAGGAGGAGGGGTTGGACAGTGTTTCAGACAGAAATTACATCACTGATTTTGATCTTTTACCAAACTTGAAAAAAAAAAAAAAAAAAAAAATCCATGCTGTATGACTTTCATCAAATTACATCTTTGCAAATACATCTTTGAATAGGAACTGTACTAAAAATGAGGTCACTATGATCTTTAACTTTGCCAGCACTTAAAAGAGGCCTCAATTGGATCATTCAAGTAAGCTTTTCTTAAAAGTAAGGCATTTTGGCTCTAGTACTAATAAATCTTTTCTGTATGCGACTTAAAACCATATCAACAAAAATATAGAAAATCTCTAGATAAAATTTGAAATCATTGTGACAAAAGGTAAAATTGCTCATGATGTTGCGGTAATGGGTTAAACACAGTGATACCATTTTTATAAGACTAAAGAGTCAAGAAGGCAGCGAGTTCCATCACTTTGATACATTCAGTTCCATTTGTTTTAGGCCTGTCAAGTTGTCCCAGAGTGGCTAGAGGAGTATGGCAAACAGAGCGTGTCCACAGGTGGCAGATTCTCACAAAGGAGCAACTTTGGTGGTAAAGATATCAGAAAAGGTGTTCCAAGGGTAAGTACTTGTAGTAAACTCCGTTTTTGTGTCGCCTGTCTTTGCACAGGATACACTTCTCCGTCATCTAATTTGCTTCTAGAAGACGCACATGTTCCTTTTGTCTGTGCAATGACTATATTATACCCACATCTGATGGTCTTGAATCTTTAAATTTGATTTGCAGACGACTTTGAACATAGTTTGTCAAAAAATAGAAAAAACTCTGTAATTAAATGGATAACCTATGACTAAAAGTGGAACACATTGTGGCAAAAGTAGACGTCCGCAGAGGCTTCAGAAAGTGTCTATATGAGGGAAAGGGTTAAGGCCAAAACATTGCTCCCAACAATTCAAATTAACTTTCTAATCTATTTAGTACCCTGTTCACACAACTTGAAATAGAATATAATCATTCGTTAAAACAATGTTTAAATAACTGTTGAGTACTGAAGGGGGGATTGTTTACTCTTTACTTTGATTATATATATATATATATATATATATATATAATGGTCCCCTAGCTACCCATTGAAGAAGGAAAGACTGCATTAGACTTGGCTTTACCTTTATGACTTCGTTTAACAAAATTAATTGATATGTTTTCAATTGAGATGTCTGAAATAAGCATTTATATGACAAACATATCTCCAAAACAACTTTACTCTTACTTTCAGACTCGAGATGAGGGAGAAAATCCAACACACGGTGGTAATTTTGGTGGAGGTTTTAATTCGGGCATGTCTGGGATGAGTACTGGAGGTCCCAGTCACTTTGATAATGGGGAGGATGAGGAAAGCTGGGACTAGTGCAAGATACCCACACATAGTTGCCATATTTCAGCACTCATTACAGTAGATGCAAACATCTTGTGTTGTTTTTTTATGCCATAATTGGCAAAATGTGCTTTAGTTGTTGTGCTACAATTTACTTGTCATCCCTTGATTAAATATCATTTTATCTTTTACCAGTATCCTAGATAATTCTCATCCACATACTGGAATTTGCATTGTGCTCTGATAGATCAACACAAAGTGAAAATCATAATGTTTTTTCATCCACTATACATGCTTATCATCACCCAATATGGTGATTTTATTGAAACTAAAGCTCTTGAGATAATACTGACAGAAAAAATGATGTTAGGTGTGACAAGTTAACTGTTTAGCTATAACCAGTGCTTCGATTTTTTTTCCACTTGATTTATTGACAAGACAGTGTAAATATGTTCCTGTAATAGTTCTAAATCAGTGTTAAAAATTGCCCAACCATCAAGTGAAATATCAAATTGTTATGAGCTTATGATTTTACCCATTAATTAATGAGATTTATCAACTGTTTTCCAAAATAAATGTTAGGTGAAAAGAAAAGAAATCTGAAAAAAAAGAAGAGTTCAGTGAAAAAGAGATAACTTGTTTTGGAAACAGAGAAATTGTCTTTACGCTGAAACAAGTAATTTAGTGCAAATATGTCATTTTGGATGGGGAAGACATGTGGATATCTAGCAAAGGGTTGGAAATCAAAGTGGATTTAAATGCAGTGAACTTCGAAATGGTTATAAAACGTGATGAAGACGTTGAGCAAGAACTTGCATAGTGAGAAGATGTGTAATCGTGCAATGGCTTTAGACTGAATATTCTCTGCATTGAAAAGAAAAAAGGAATTTAGATAATCAAACAATAAGAAGATCTGTGATTCAAAATTATAATGACAAGATAGTTAACGGTGATGAGCTATAACGGCATTATAAGTGATAAGCTGATATGGACACATGTTATACTGGTTTTGCAAGCATAGTCTGTTCACCTACCTCTAATTACAAACTTTGAACAAGAAAACGAGGGTAGTGACGGACTGTGCTAAGCCTTGTAAATAGTTGTAAAATGGTGCTAAAGACTTTAAAAAAAGGTCACTGATCATTATCTGGAGTTGTCGATCTCAGTTTGTTTTGTGTAGAGGAGTTGGTGGTGAATTATGGATCTTTAAATTTACCGAGATCTTGTTCTAGTCAATAAAAATAACATGTCTTTCTGATTTTTTCCGAGATAAAAAAGCTGAAATTGTCAGAAAATGGAATTAGTATGTGTTGGTACAAACCGCCATATCTGTTTAAAGAATTCCATTGAGCAGAAAGCTTGTTTGGTAAGGTATAGCTAAAATACTGGTTTGTTTCATCCAGGAAACAACTTAACATGTATCAGTATTTAGTGTCATGCCTTAATGCTCGATCTTTCTTTGTGGGTTTTTGTACCCCCCCTTTTTTCCAAAGATTGTTTTCAAGGGATTATACTTGCCAAAAAAGTGGCCGCAAATTGAGCATAGAAATTCTTTTAGATGACGATTGGGATGGTAAGAAGAAGGGTTCTCAGGGAAGAACATGTTTATGTTTTAAGTTTGATTATATTTTTGTACCAAAGGGCATTATTTCATTTATTTTGAAAGAAGGATCATGTAGATGTGTAGATATTTTTTTGGAGATTCAAGTGAAGACATGCAAGGCAGTAGTATGCAAATTTGCCTTTTGGTTTATGTGCGCATAGCATCTGATGATACTCATGATCTGTCACGGAATTGAGTTGGAGATTGAGACAGCATGCTATCTCTAATCATGACTGGACTTGTCTCTCCTTTCGGAAATGATCTTTGTTGATGTGGGCTATGAAAAGTTTCAAATGATGTTTTCAGCCTTGTTGAAATTTTTGTTGAGACCCTGGCATTTGGGAGCATTAGATTGGTTGTGAAGTTGGCCAATGGGTCATGTTGATAAGATGAAACAATCAAATGTGCATGATAGATGTTTTGCTACTTGAGAATTAAGAAGTATTTTGGAGTTGGCTTGATTTCCAAAGAAAATGCAATTCTTTGTGAACTCTGATATTCTGTGTGTGGTGTGATGAATAGTACCGATGCCAAGACTAATTGGGTTATGTTTCTAAACGGTTGGTCATTCCAGGATTGTATGGATTGTACCTAGGCAATCAAAGATGGTCACATGTGAAATGACTAGTCTTTGAAACTCTAGCAAGATGTATACTAGTATTGACTTATTCTGTGAGAGTAGCATTCTTCTCTGGGTGTTCGTGTATCTTGTTGAGCTGTTAAGGTGCATATGGTTATTTCGATATATGGGGATGTGCATTGCCGTTGTTTTGTCTTAAATACTACATGACCAAGTCTTTCATTTCCAATTTACAACTGTGATACCTTTTTACTCCATACTCCTATACATTTATGTATTGTTGTCTTTTTATCAAAATTGAAAATGCTAAAAATAGTTTTTAACAATATGATAAACTGTTGTGCATGAAGCCTCCGGTATGCCTATAATAAAAACGATTTGGAACAAGGCACACCGTATGAAGGAACCATTATTTAGGCATCAATGTACTAAGTGTGTTAAGGAGAAATGGGTGAGAAAACATGAATAGACAAGCTGTGTAGGTCTGTCATGTTTGGCTGTATAGCAAATCGGACTGTGCCACAAAAACAAGTAAAAACTTGAGAAAAGATTATTTAGTATATATAAAAAACCTGTGATAATTGTCATTGTCCCTTTTTTCTTCAGTATTAGTAATTTTTTACTTCCTGGACTATTTTAGACAACTGATATATTATTTGGTCTTTTCTCAAGATTTGTTATCACTTGATTGCCATGTTCATAAAAAATACCTTTTAAGTTTGTGTTTAAAATAATTTTTATAACTTTTTTCATTTCTTTTTAAAAAGTTGAATTTGTTCATGGATTTGTTCATTCCAGATGAGGTGAAAATAAATCTGTGATTTAAAAAAGTTGTGTAGTTTGTTTTAAGATCGCCTGAGCCAAAGGCTCAATGTGATCTATTCTGTTACATCTCTTTCCGTCTGTAACCTGTAGCTTACAAATCATCTCCTCCTAAACCACTGGACCAATTTAAACCTAACCTCGCAGGAGTTTCAAAGATTTAAATTACATGGAGAACTTCGGTTGCTGCGGCATCAGAAAGGGGGCAAAATGTCCAAACTTTAGTATTTTTCACCTGAATCTGCCCGTCGGATTCCAATATTATTTGGTAGAAATCTTCTTTGGGTAACCCTCTACAAAAATTGTTCAATCCATATTGATCGTTTGAAAAATATGGCAGCATCAGAAAAGGGTCAAAATTTAACCATTTAAAAATTTCTTATTATGAAAGTGCTTGTCTGACTTAAAGATAACTGCATAGAAAAATTACTTCATTGGTGCCGAGCCCCAGTAGCGACGAGGGCTGTCAATCCAGGGGTTGTGAGTTGGAATCTCGGCTCGGCCAACTTTCTTTTTGTGTTGACAATGCAACATGCGCCATACATCTTCCACCAATGGGCCAAGTCTGTCGAAAAGCAGCCTTGGAAAAATTGTTGTGTTGAGTACTCAACTGGCCGCCTTAATATGACCGAGAAACTGTTAAAAATGGCATTAAACCCCAATCAATCGACAGTCATGGTCCTGCTCTAATTTGTTCAAGCCATATTGATTAGGTATAAAATCATAGAAACCAGAAGTCATCACAAACGGAGTAAAATTAACTTCAAATGATGACTACAATTTCAACTTGAATTTACAGGAATGTCACTGTTGGTCCTCTTTCAAAAAGTGTTGCTGAGGCATCACAAAGTGAGGAAAATGCCCAAACTTCAACAATCGTCTCCTCTAAAATCTTTGCGTCTGTTTCCAAGATAATCTTTTTTTGAGTCCCCCTCTACAATAACTGTTTAAGCCAAATTTGTTGCTTAAAAAACATGTCATCAAACGAGGTGAAAATAAGTTTTTCCTATATATATTTGTTGCAGTTAAATATTTAAAGTTATTATACCCCCGATAAACAAGTTTAGAAGTTGGTCCATTACGATTTTCCTTGTCAGGAGCATTACTTTTAAAACTACTTGTTGAAATTTAATAAAGCTTCATAGGAGGATACAACACATTGAGAGGAAGTTCAGTGTACAAGAACCATAACTCTTCTTTACCTAATTACAGAGGTATTGCCCTTTGTTACTTTTCCTTGTCCGGAGAATTACTTATTAACTAATTGATGGAATCTTATTATAAAACTTCATACAATGAGAGGAAGTGCAGTGTAAAAGAACCATAACTCTTATTATCCCCCGATTTTATTAATTTGGGTCCGTCGCACTTTGTTAGCCGTTTTGAGATCCATGGCAACCGAAAGACAAAAATAGTGAAAACTTAAAAAATCTTCTTCTCCGAAAGTGTCGGGCCGATTTTCAATTTTGTAGAAATGTTCTTTGGATGACCCGTTATTAGATTAATTCAAGAAATGTTGATTGGTTGAAAAACATGGCCGCCAGGGGGGTTGGGGCTATTTTGCCTTATATGGCTATAGTGAAAACTTAAAAAATCTTTTTCTCCGTAAGTGTGTCAGGCCGATTTTTAGCTCGCCTATGCGCAAAGTGCAAGGTGAGCTATTGGGATAACATTTTGTTCGGCGTCCGTCCGTCGTGCCTCGTCAACATTTACCCTTGTTAACACACTACAGGCTACATTTTGCATCCAATCACCATGAAAGTTTGTCTCCATCAAATCTAGGACAAGTTCGAAACTGGGTCATGTCCGGTCAAAAACTAGGTCACTTGGTCAAATTTAAGGAAAATCTTGTTTACACTTTGGAAGCCACATTTATGGCTTGAGCATGTTAAAACTTTGGAATATCTTGTTGACATTTAGGTGAGCGATCCAGGGCCATCATGGCCCCCTTGTTAAATAATTTTGTAGAAACGTTCCTTGGGTGACCCTCTATCAGATTCCTTCAATCCATGTTGATTAGTTGAAAGACATGGCCGCCAGAGGTTTGGGTTATTTTGCCTTATATGGCTATAGTGAAAACTTAAAAATCTTCTTCTAAAAAAGTGTTCAGCTGATTTTCAAATAATTTTGTAGAAATGTTCATTGGGTGACCCTCTATCAGATTCCTTCAAGCCAT
>JAUELF010291078.1:5472-18916 GCA_031471495.1 Clinocardium nuttallii | reverse complement strand
ATAATTCCCGTATCAAATTAATCATTCGGGGACATAATTTCCATATCAAAATAAATAATTCAGTGACATAATCCTGTTTCAAAATAAATCATTCTATAGACTGAATTCCTGTATCAAAATGAATCATTCGGGACAGAATTCTTGTATCAAAATAAATCATACAGTAACAGAATTCCTGTATCAAAGTAAATCATTAAAGGACAGAAATCTTGAATCAAAATGAATCATTCTGGAACAGAATTCCTGTATCAAAATCAATTATTCCGGGACATAATTTCCGTATCAAAATAAATCGTTCATACACTGAATTCTTGTATCAAAATAAATCAATCAGTGACAGAATTCTTGCATCAAAATGAATCATTCGAGGTCATAATCTCTGTATCAAAATCAATGGTAAATAATCTCTATGTTGCAGGATGACATTTCGAGATCACTTCCTTATGCTCTAGCCTTTGTTATCTTTGTCTGTCATACTGTCAACCACTGTCACTAACTGACTTTCTGGCAAGCGACGCATGTATTCCTAGTAACATGAACACGTTCAAGAAAAAGATTTCTTGACTAATATTGTTAAATTGTAATTACAGGCGTCAGATGGAACACATATTGTAAACGTGACCGTTTCGATAACCGTCATAGGTGAGTGTTGCTATTATACATTGTATAGGTATTATTATTAATGCATATTCACACACATATTAACAATGTCAGACCCGTCATGGATTTGTTTATTTTTTCAGGGGTATAACAAAATGTCAGATAATTTCTTTATAAAATCTTTATAAATGAAGGTGTTCCAACCTTCCAAACAACGTCTACTGTAGATGCATCAGAATGCGTGCGAAAGCGGGAAAGGGTTAATAAGGGACGTCTGATGGAAAATATAGATAATTGATACAAATATAACATTGTTAGAAAAGGGGAAAAAATTCCAAAGCAGTGGACCCTTAAGAACTCCGGTTCTAAAACATGGTTTAAACTCTGTTTAATAATTAACTTTAATATATAGAGATTGATTGATTGGGGTTTAAGGTCGTTTTTAACAATTTCTCTGTCATACCACGGCGACCAGTTCAACTACATACGTATTTCCTGGTTTTCTCACACCAGTCCTCCACACAACAATCTTCCTAAGCAACTGGCTGCTTTTCCAAATAGACTTAGTCCATTGGTGGAAGACGAATGACGCATGTTGTATTGACGTTTGTCGAGCCGGGATTCGAAGTCACAACCCCTGGGTTGACAGCCCGCGTCACTACCGACTGAGCTACCGAGGCTATAATATATAGCGAGTTATCTAATGTCTAGAGGTGGTCCTACTGTGGAAAGTTTGCTGTATATAGGATAGGAAGGTTCCCACACTTCGACACTTCTAGAACATGAATTTCGAAAACAGTAAAAGAGAGCTTCCTAAATAAGCTTAATGCTCTCTGCTCAATCCTGTATATATTTGTAAATCAGAATATAAATAACATTTTGTTTAAACCAAAATATTTTGGGGCAAAAACAGAATTTGCTCAAAATGGATGATAAGCAATGCTACAATGTTGTTCATCCCTATTCAATAATTTGCCTTTCATTTTGAGAGAGTTTTCATACGATAATTTTCAATTCAAGCCTGCTGCAGCTTTAGCGTGCAAGAGGATTAATAAAATGAAATGATTTGTTTCCATTTCATTGAAACCGACTCGCAGAGGACTTTTGTAGCCCTAGTCCATGCGGTAGTTTATCAACTTGTAGCTTGAGTGGAAACAACAGCTATACGTGTATATGTACTGGACAAAACTGCACCCAAGGTAAACTGTTTTTAATGCTATCCGATACATAATTATACCCACTTACAGATAAATAAGTATTGCCTGTCATACTTCAGTTACTTGCAAAGAGCTAGAGTAAGCTTTTAAAGTCTGAAAAGCTGTCGAAGAAGCTTAAATCAGCTCTGGTGGTGCTTGTTTTTATTTAACCTTAACGATTTATAGCAATATATCTGAATAAGAAATTTCTCATACCAACTTCAATACATCTTCAGAAGATGTATAAACTCATTTTGTAAACAACATGCAAAATGTATATAAATAAAAAATCCATAAAGAAAGTAATTTGCATCACGTTTTCAAAAGTCATCTGCTACAGAGACGTTACCATATCAGAACGTTTCTACATGAGGGTCAAAGAGTCACATCAGTATTGTTATTCTAATAAAACAGGCTTTCTTGATTGCAATAATACAATAAACATCCTCAATAATATGATGGTGTGAGTACCTGTCCTTAACTAATCCCCACATACAAAGTTCTGCAGCAGACGACAGGCAAATATAAAAAAAATCATAATAATATTTCTTTAGAAAAACAAAGCGTCTGTTTGAGGGATAGGGCGAAACATTTGGAGATTCTGACACATAAATTGCTAGAAGGTCAACGTCACCCTTCAAGTTTAACACATCTGATTTGGTTTAAATTCGGACAATTAGCAGACTCTAATTATTTGTTGACCATCGTCGGACATATATGGTTAAGCCGTTGGATTTTTTGAATATCATGTCGCTGTTTAATATAATACACATACACCGATCGAAATGATGCTAACATTTCCGGTACTCTCCTACGTGGAGACACATAGAACAATGGCTGTGGCCACGAAACATAAATGTGCGTTCTGTTTATCGTCTTTAAAAACTAAATATTACCTTAGTTTTGGCTCTAACCCGAGGCCGAAAGTCTACCTACTGACCTAATCGAGCTGCTAACATGTAATCTCTCTAATTGTATATAAATAGCATGAGACGTCTGGTAACATGTTTTACACACATGATTAGTGTAATTGTGCATTGGTTAAGAATTTATGTATCTCTTCACTTTTTAAAAACTATTAAAGATATTGCATTGAAACGTACACCACTTATTCACCATAATGACCTTCATTAACATGCAAGAGTACATAAACAAAATCAGAATTATGGGCCTTTTCGATTCATAGTTTTGGTTAAAATGTTCGTAGCACTCCATCTTTATTTTCAAAACCATAAGACAGTTACATTACTTTTTAACCATTAAGACCTCGAACAGCACAGACAAATGCATAATTCTGTTTATATTTAAAAAAAAAAGAAGACTTTTTGGTCTTTTTCAACTTAGAAAGTACATTGAATCTGGGTGAAATCCAAGTATTTACTCAACCTTTTTGGATTTTGCTGTAAAACTTGGAATACTCGTTTACCATAAAATCTAGTTTCTGTTTTTTGTACCAACTAATTCTTTACTTAACCATTTCAATATTTGCTGTAGTGTTCAGTGGTATCAACCAATTCAGTAAGATATTTCTTGATATCTTGCTACTTATGCCCCTTGTCTACACTTTGACAAATACAGATATTTTAGTTGCGTCTTTTTCTGCAAAACGTTTTGTCTTGTTGCAAGCACTAACAAGTTGAGCGCCCCGCTGTCTTTCGGTTAGCACTTGTTTCAAAACCATTAAAAAGGTATAATACTTGTTCACCGTCATTACTCCATCAACAGACAAGATTGCCCCACTATGTCAATGTTTTGTTAAAATTATTAGAAAATAAATTAAATCAGGGTAAAATCCAAATATTGACTTTACCCTTTTGGATATTGCTGTAAAATTTGGAATACTTGTTTACTACCATTACCGTCATGAACTTGCTAGAGTTCATAATTCTGTCGATGTTTTGTTAGAATTAAGTCTCTTCGTCAACTAAGCAAATACATTGAATCTGACTTAACCCTTTTGGATATGACCATTGTTTACACTTTGACAACTATAGGGAATTTGTTTTGCTTTTTTGCTGCATTAGTTGTCGTTTTATTGACAATAACTAGAACAGTCGAACATGCTGTCTTTCGGACAACTCTTGTTAGATCTCACGTTCAATATTGTAATGTTCTTAGAATATTAAACAAGTATTTTTATTCCCAAGGATCTCATACATTTATTCACATGTTTCTGACCCTTTATTAGAATTCATGTTTTGTCCCAGGAGGCCTTATACTGATATCAAATGTACTGTTAACTTTACAATACGGTAAACTATTCATGTTGACCTCCTTATTTATCATGGTAAAACAGATTCACCTCTAAATCGGGGAAGATTACAATTAAGAGTGCGCGAACACTATATCAATGCAGGGAAGTTTTGCCTGGCAAAGAAGCAGAATTGTCCGACGATCTTGTCCTTCGGATAGGGCCTTGAATAAATACAAAATTTAAGGCATTTGTGATCAGTATAGATCATGATCAAACAGTGCAACTTTGCAGTCTGATATGACCTTTAACACGTGTTGATAATGGGTCATTTAAATTTTCAAGAATCTCGTGTATGCCAGTATCCTTATGGATTCTTTAGCATGGAATGAAAGACAGACATAATCACATGTGTACTATTTATAGCTAAATTTGGTTTTCACACAGCGCTGAGTGTATGTTAGATTACACAGGCAGACATAACTACATGTGTACTATTCATAGCTAAGGTTGGTTTTCACAGAGCGCTGAGTGTATCTTAGATATACACAGCCATACATTACCACATATGTACTATTTATAGCTAAGGTTGGTTTTCACAGAGCACTACTCATTTATACAATGCAAGTGTGTTAGATGAACACAGCCATACATTACCACATATGTACTATTTATAGCTAAGGTTGGTCTTCACAGAGCACTACTCATTTATACAATTCAAGTGTGTTAGATGAACACAGCCAGAAATTACCACATGTATACTATGTATAGCTAAAGTTGGTTTTCACAGAGCGCTACTCATTTATATAATTCAAGTTTGTCAGATGAACTCTGATCCTGATTAATTCAACCAAAATGTACCATCATCCTGGGTGTTTACATATTTATAGAATTCAAGCGTTTTGTAACATAATTCTGGGTTTTGATAAATGTTTACATATTTATAAAATTCACACGATTTGTACCAATATCCTAGGTTTTGGTAAGTTTTTACATATTTATAGAATTCAAGCAATATGTACCGTCATTCTTGGTTTTAATAAATTGTTACATATTTATAGATTGTTCTTCACTTAGAACAAGTGATCGAAAAGAAAACACGATGTGTATATACCAATATATTTGCATTTTCTGATAAGTAACCGTTCCTTAGTTTGCATGGTTTACACAATTTGTTTTAAGTTAATCACTAAACGACCAGTGGCAAATAGTTTATATATTACATAGCTATACGTTCAGTACAAATTGTGGATATTGCTCATTGCTTATGTTATATCTTGATAAAAGTAGTTTTGTTAATGGCGCTTTCATGATGCTGATATGGAAATGGCTTTATCTAATGTTGTGAACATTTGTGGTCAGACCAGTTTGCCTATAATAGTATATGATATACCTGTACAATGTATAATGTTAAATAATTGTTAATTGTCAATAAAACAAAATTGAACAAACAAGTAGACACTTTCTGACACATCTGAATTATATGTCTTTTAATCCCTTTTCACATATAGACGCCTTATAACACCTCTGCAACAGACGACGTTTTAAAACACTGTGACAAAGGAGATATTGCAAGCAATGTTACCTGTTGGCACGATGTTTTCTACTTTATGTAATAATAATTGGGAATTTCTAATATAAGTGTAAAGTATCCTCCAGATTTGTTGTATGTATAGTTAAAATCAATGTTGCAATTCAAAGCAGTAATAACACTTTTCTTGAGAAATTCAAGGAAAATACGAGTAAAGGACCGCCTTGATATGACTGAAAAATTGTTGACAACGGCGTCAAACCCCAAACATTCCTTTTTTAAAGAAATTCGCAACTTCGTCGAAAATAGTAATGCCTCGCATTTGGTTAATATGTCATCTACTTTAATCATTTAAGTACCACATGTAATAATTAATTCGACAACAGTTGATTTGAGAAACATATATGCAAATAGATTTATATTAGAATTCCTTTAAACGATATTATAATGTTCCATTCCAGCAAAAGAAGGAATTGCTCAATGTTTTGATCCACCGCGGATTTTTTGTTCTGCTTTTTGCAGCAATTTTTGCACCTGTAAGGCTATTGTGAACAATTTTAGAATCTTCTTCAAAAGTATCCTGCTCACTTTCAAGTTATTTTTGTTGCGGTTGATTCGACATCCGCAATAGAGCCAACGAAAACAACAACAAACACACGAGTGTTACAGCAATGCATTTAAGATTATGCATAACTGAAAACCAAATAACAAGCTACAAATAGTTCCATTGTTTTGTAAAGACGTAGTAACCATTACTGATATCAGTGCTAGTTTGGTACAAGAATGGTAATTAAAACTACTTAGATTTGAGAAATGTCGGACTTACTTTGAGTTAAAAATTGTAATTATTAGCCTTCATCGTGCAAGATGCGCTCTACATACTATGCAAAACCATCTTTAAAAAAAGGTAAGTTAATTATTGGAAAAGAAAAGCCAATTTTGCTGTCGAGCCTTGTTTTGATGGGAGCTAACGGATAATTAAACACCGCAATGCCCAAAACGGACTCTTGTTAATATCAAAATATACCGATTCTAGTCAAGGATCCTGTACTCAGAATGCGATGTTTTATTTGAATGATCGCATCTGAGTAAGAGGTGGCATCACGAAAATAATATATATTTGGAAACGGATTTTGTGCACTCTTTTAACGGCCGATTTCTTCTTTATTTCAAAACGACATGGTCAATGAAACATACCTATTGATAGCTTACTTAATGAAATATTCAAATACGCTCAAGTTTGTCATTATTTCTGAATAAATGTAAGGAAAAGAAGAAGTTAAACATCCCAGCCCTAAACTTGTTAGAATTAGCTTTCTATGATGACTGAGAATGCCAAATCGATAAGTCACATGAGCATGAGAGTCCTACAAATAGAACGGAAATGAATTAACACTATGTTGTAAGCGTCTATCATAATCAATTAAGCTGAAATGTATTCCATTATCTTTTTGATGTCAACAAGGTATACTTAAGTCATTTATAAAAACTAGCCCATAATTTTGTCTTCCCATTTGCAACTTTTGTTATCAAAAGAAAGCACACAAGCAGTAGCTGTGGTGTAACCTTTTCCTGGTTTGCTAAGTTGAAATCCGTCTCTTGGTCATTATGAAAATATTATCCTTTTCATACAATGATTGAACATTATTAAACAGGATTGAATCACGTCGTGAAATATTGCTAAGCAAATCGGGGTAGATTTTTCGATCACAGAAAGTCTTGTTTGATGTTTGAGAGACACTGGCAGACCAACCGACATCTAGGCGACTTCACGACGTCAAAACGAAATAAATGTATTCGTCTAAACGAGGAATGTGCCGCATGATTTCGGCGTCGGCACATGTTCCAAGACGATTAACAAAGAGGTTATTTTCACGGAAGAATCCACGTTCATTCTGTTTTCAGAAATGGGGAAAATTAACAGGAATTGCCACTCTACAAATTTGTGCAAGGCATTTTAATGTTTAGCTGTGCACGAAGTGTTCAATGTATAGTATTGTGATCACATTTTGTCCGTCGTCCGTTTCTTGCTTCATCATCAATTAACAATTAATTTGTTAACACTCTACACGCAACAGTTTACTCTCGATCTTCAAGAAATGTTATCAAAACATACATCTTCATCAAATTTTGGCCAAGTCTAAAACAAGACACATTTTGATGCAAAGCATGATTTTTCAGATGCAGTTCTTAAATTTAATTAACATGTAAACAGACAGGTTGCAAGTATTCCGAACAAGACGGCTAAATATCCCTTTATTTTAAACAAGAAGGCCAAGATGTTCCTACGTTGCTCACCTGGCTACCATAACCTATATTGAAAAGTTACCATGAGCAGAAAGGGTCAATTTTGACGTCGAGTTTCTTATTGATTTGCCAATAAACGGTTTTAAATTTATTCTAACTAGATCAATTGGATATAAAAAAGAATAACATAGGGGCTTAAATATTAATATATATTAAGGTTATATGCCTTTAGTTATAAGTTAAATATGAAACAAGAGTTGGGAGGGGAGGGAGGAGTTTAGCAGAAGTATAACAAAATAGGAATAAATAAACAAACAATTCGAAGAAATTTAAAAAGGTTTAAAGGTATTTATAACCAAAATTTAGCATTTATGAAATTTAAAGAAAAATCTCACATGTATAGTCAACATATATATATATATATATATGTATAGCAAGAATACAATCGTCTGAATGAACCAATTGTATGGAAAGGAACGTTTAAAGTTTAAAAATACAACAGATTTTAATAAAAAGGCAAAACATCTGCCGAATTTTGGAGCCGTAAACCAAACAATTAAAAATTAAAAGGTTTAGGTCGTAAGGGCCGTAAATCAAATTATTAAAATCAGCGTGGACTAGGAAGTTCTGGAAAAGTTATTAAATGCAAAGAAAATGTTCTTAAAGATGTGTAATAACGGTAGAAGATATAAGTATTTTGCATTTTGTACTCTTTTTAAATCTGTTATTAGGTTTTTATTGATTCATAAAGCTTGTTTTTTTTTCAAACATAATACAGAATTGTTCTTTACAACAATAATGTTTGTTGCTCCATTTTTCGATTACGTAACCCCTTGGTACAACATTGAAACGTATCCAATACTGACACCGCGCTTCCGCGAGGCGTCAACATGGTCACTATGTCAAATTGAAAACAAATCATGTTAACACTCCAAATACCTATTTTTATTTAATCATGTTGAAACGTTGTTTTGATGATATTTATGCTGATATATATATAATGGATACCGGTCAAAAACTAGGTCATTAGGCAAAGTTTGAGAAATATTTTACTAATATAGAATAGAATGCATTTTTTGCTTCAGCAGCTTCAAACTTTGTCTTGATGATATATTAGCCAAGTTTGAATAAACCTCAAAGGTCAAAACCTCATTTTAACCCAATAATGTCTGTTTTTGTTTGAAAACCTCAATTTACCCCAAATATGTATGTTTTTGTGTGAAAAGCTCATTTTAACCCAAGAATGTCTGTTTTTAGCATGACAACCGAGAATGTCTGTTTGTTTGTGCGAGAAGGTCATTTAAACCCAAGAAGGTCTGTTTTTCTTTAACAAGCTCATTTAAATATTTAAATATATATTCAAAGTTGCTTTTAATGTGATAACCTCATTTAAACCCCAAAAAGTATTTTTTTCATGTGATAGGCTCTTTTAAACCTCCGAAGGCTTGTTTTTCCGTATACAAGGTCGTTTAAATTTCAATTTTCCCATAAACAACAAATCCAGCAACCTTGAGAATATGTTGGCAAAAATATTAAAAGTCTTAGTAATTAAGTTTTATTATTGAACAGTTGGAAAAAATTGTTGATTGTGAGAAATTGCGACAATATTTTCAAAATGCGTGAAAGCGTTGATGCATACTTTTTCAAACCGAAAACTTTGTTATATAGCTTCAGTAAAAGATGAACAGGATGGTGACAATGCTGACACTGGTTTAAAGATCAGTTTGGTGTGTTTCGTGGTGCTTGCAGGAATTTTAACAGTTGTTGTAACAGTTGGAACATTCAAATATAGGCGAATACGTGTAAGTATACGATCAAATAAACGTACAACACATCTGCAGCAGAAAACCATCTTTTGAGTTATGGAAACATTTCTATAAATGAAAGAATTCTTAATGAATAGATTTAAAAACAATTGTGTTAATAGCCATCTGCTACAGATGCTTCTGATTTCATCTGCATGTTGGAAAGGGTAATTCTTATATTCATATTTTCGCTTTTTCCCTGCAGGCCGGACAAAACTTCATTGGATGTTTCATTATCAAGACTAGATGGGCACTTTGATTTCTGGAGCATGCTTTGGTGTCACAGATATTTCCATGATTTCAATGATCCAGGCTTTGATTATTAGCACAACTATTCAGAGAATAGAAGATCTATTATACTAAACTTGTCGTCGGCATCGGCGTCACACATTCTTCTATTAATAAATAGTGCAGATGAAGATCAGCTAGAAATTTATTAACAGTGCAGTTAGAAATCTGCCTCTAGATGTTTAATAAGTGCAGATATAGATTAGCCTCTAGAGAAATAAATAGTGCAGATAGAGATCAGCATATAGAATAGTTAACAATGCAGTTAGAAATCGGCCTCCTAGTTTTTAAAAAGTGCAAATAGATATCAGCCTCTAGAATAATACATGCAGATAGAATAATAAGAGCATATGGAGATCAGCTTGTCGTGGGTTTGTTCTTAATCTGTGCTAACGATAGACACGTTCATGCATTCTTGCGTTTGCTTATTTACTCAGCGGCAAGGTTGAACGTTGTGTTACCTAGTGTGATATGTGCATACACTGTGCCAGTTTTATCCGTTCCGTGATTTAAAAGTTGAAAAGCTCATATATCTTGTCTACGAATAGTTTCAACTATATCTCAGAACTAAAATTAATGTATAAATGAAGGTCATGTCTGGTCAAAAACTACTGAATCAACTTTGAAAGGTCCTCTGTAGATGCGGCATGTTTTGCTTCAACAGCTTGAAACAGAATGTCTGGATGAAATCTAGTCCAAGTAAGATAAAGTGTCTTAATGGCTGAAAAAGATTGAAGGAAATGTTGTTAACGCTATGGTTACACTTTGAAAATGGGTCAAGTCCGTACCAAAACTATCTAGGCGAAATTGAAACAATATCTTCTTAACACTCTTAAAGCTGTTAATTGACTCAATCATATGAAAGCTTTGTCAGAATGATTGTTTTCATGACATCATGCGTTTTCAACATGAGCATATTGAAATCGTGTTATAAGTTCGAATATAGATCATGTCCATGTCTTAAACTAGGTTACTATGCTAACTTAAAAGGAACTTGAATGGTAGTATTCTGGAAGCTACATTTTTAAGCATTTTGAAATTTGGATCATATCAAGTAAAATAGCAGGTCATTGGATCAAACTAACAACATTATAATGCAGTTGTGATGTCTTTGCACAGATACGAAACATTAAGCGCAAAGTGGGGAACAGAATCAGACCGTAGAGATATGAAGGTTAATCTTGGCCTTCATATTTTCACGAGGGATTTCTTATCGCCTCTACGTGGTGAAAGGGTTCAGTAAGGGACACATGTGTTGGTTAAATGTATGTGTTATGATCTTTTGTATATACACAGTTCCTTTAATAGTTATGTTAATATGTATTTTAACAGAAGGTTTGTGGGTATATATATATCAATGCCCTACAAAACTTAATTCTTACACACTTTTGAGAACATTGTGATCATAGATGAAAAAGTAATTAACTCTTTCGTCGCCGTATTTCTCAATCGGACTCCATATTCTAATTATCACTTTACATTGCTTGTATATTTTGAAGATCATTCTGTTTATATATACGGGAAATATTTGACCTGCACTTTTCGCGTGTGACATATATCTTATTTACGCTCGACGAGGGGGTTGAAAGGGACAATGTTGTTGGTTAAATGTTTATGTTTATGTTAATCCACAAATTTTAGTAATGTTAGTATGTTTGTATTAATATGTTTTGCAATGCAATATATAAAGTATTCATGCTATTGCCTAGATGATTTCATTTTAGTCTGTTGCAGATTGCTGTATACTGGAAATGATTAGAGTACTTTTACAATCATTTACATAGCAGGGCCTAGCTATATATTAAACATAGTTAAAAGTATTATGATCAATTTCTCCACCTTCCACAATGTATACTATAAAAGTCATCTGCAGGAGAGTCAGCAGAAAGCTTAACACAAAATGCTGTAATGCTGGGTTTAGGAAATATGAAGACTGTCCGGAGCTATGGTTTTAATACTTGAAATACATCATCTCTAAATCATTTCATTCTAGCACTACTAACATCTTTGCTCATCTAAAGAGCTTAACCTTTATTCAGATGCACTTTCCGTGTTGTTGTCTGAATTAAGGTCACTTTGACCTTGACCTTCAACCAAATTAATTCATATACTTAAACATCTATATACTAAGATGAACGTGCTTAAGTAGAGGTTACGGTGACCTTGACATTTGACTAAATTGATTGCTTGGATTAGACATCTATAATTCTCAATTTTCCTTATCAAGAAACATGGGATAGCTCTTTTTCCATGTTAAATTGTTGTGTATGGTCAAGAGTGGGGTGTTATCCAAGATTTACTGCATTACAGTCAAAAGATCTAATCATGGAGGTTGTTAAATAGCCAACGAATCAAGATTGGAGTTTGGAGTTTCTTTATAAGATCACCTGAGCATAAAGGTTTTCCGTTACCCTTTAATGTGTAGCAAGCTATTTTCAAGTTTTCCTGTACAAAAATGGTGTGCTTTTTTCTTTCTCTTTAGGAAGTTGCTAAGCAACATCGGCAACAACTGGGATACTGAAGGACAAAAGACCGGTGATAATCATGAAAACAACCAAACAGCTTGTTCCTTACCACCAATCAATCAACAGTCAGCTGAGTCAGTTTTCGTCGAGACTAATAGCTATGAATGTGAAAATTCACCAACTAACACAACAAACAAAAAAACAAAAGAAAAGAATAAAATATAGCCAGATGGCACTGCCGGTCAAGATAGATCAATTACTATCCAACATATTGACATGAAATTTAACCGCTGAAATTTGACTAATGTTTTATTTATATGAAATAATTTGAGATAAGAATTTCTATCCATCTACACTTTGTCTTTTTTTTTCGCGCATGCATACGCATTTTGACTCGCTTGCATACGACGTCTTGAGAAATTCTT
Source organism: Clinocardium nuttallii (assembly GCA_031471495.1). Classification (NCBI taxonomy): domain Eukaryota; kingdom Metazoa; phylum Mollusca; class Bivalvia; order Cardiida; family Cardiidae; genus Clinocardium; species Clinocardium nuttallii. Next base: position 6,168 of record JAUELF010291078.1, on the reverse strand, counting down.
ATAATAAGTTGTTTCACCTTTTCCAACGATGATTAACTCTATTTTATTATCAAACTTTCATTAAGATGTTTTAACTACATATCTTCAAAGGTTTCTGCTGCAGATTTAACCCTTTCTCACATACAAATCTGCAGCAAACGACTTTGAAAAACATACCGGAACAAATTTGGAATTCAACCTCCATTTAAATGAAAGTACAATAATTGACAAAAGGAGTAATTTCTTGTTCTGAGCAATTTCTTCTTTTTGCGACATGTTTTCAAAAAGCCGTCTGCTTTAAAGATGCAAGAAAGAGTCTATATGAGGAAAATGGTTAAGGAAAATTAATAAAATGTCGATGAAAAAAAGGAGAAATTGTCAAGCCGAGCAATTTCTCCATTTTCTCTGTGTTTTCAAACGTTTTCTGCTGCAGATTTGTTAAAATAAACTGCATGTGGTACATGTATAGGTATAGTGAATTAATATTAAAATAACATTAACTGTTATGAACGTGTGGAGATATTTGATAGAAAGCATTAATGTGTGGAGATCTTTGATATAAATAATTAATGTGTGGAGATATCATTAATGTGTTGAGACATTTGTTTGAGCTTTATTTTTTTAAATGTAGACTAATAAAATGGTACTCTAGGCACTGTTGTTGACATTATCTACCTTGGTCCACATTGGGGGGGGGGGGGGGGGGGGGGGGGGGGG
>JAUELF010291067.1:0-10048 GCA_031471495.1 Clinocardium nuttallii | reverse complement strand
TTGAAATGGTGAAACTTCTGCCAATATTGCTAATAGTGACAAATAAGTAGGTTCTAAGTAGTTCAGATCTATTTTTGTAGTACTCGAAAGTGAAATTATTTCTATGACTTTATCCCAGTATTATGATTAGAGTATTTCAAGACATCTTTTGGACAGTTTTTAAACTTTGACTATGTTATCAGATTGCTGTGGTACAGCACCTTTAACATCATATATACATTGAGGAGATAAACAGTGTTGAATTTTTAAAATGTGAGAAAAGGAGAAACTGAACGGTCTGAGCAGTTCGCCCTGTATCAACCGTCTTTTTAAAATCCGTGTATTGCAAAAGTTGCCGGAAGTCGTCTATGGCGATAGAGTACCTGTACCTGTTCAAAGAGCGGTATTTAACGTATTGATAATATATAAAGTATTCTCTTCTCGTTTACTTTTAACAATAAAGATATTAACATGCCATTTTCCTCTTATTTTCAGAAAGTAAACCAAAGAAGATAACACATAAAGAGTACACAATGAAGAATTTCTTCATACTAGTACTGAGTTTCGTTTTCGTAGTCCAGATTTATGGACAAGGTAAATACAACATTTGAAATATTTGTATTGGGAAGCGTTGACAACAAAGTGGTGATCTACGAACACCCGCCCTCTAGCATTTGCGACGAGTTACCAGATCAACCTGCGCATGCGCGCTGTTTGATCTGGCCCTGCACTGTTCGCCAGTAAGCCACCGAAGATTTTATGGAACTTTCATCAATTATAATTAATACACTGACAAGCATTTATCAATTCTATATGAGCCGTCCCGCGATCAAACCACAGTGTAGACTCTCCGTAAAGTATCGACCCGGAACATCCTAAGCATGCCGCGCAGGCTTACCCAGACAGACAATTTTCGCCTCATGTGGATTTTTTGTTTCAGAAATAATTACTCTATACCTCTATTGCTCTGAGACGGAATGTGTCTGCCCGGATTAGCTTACGCGTACTGCGCAGGCTGGTCTTGGTCGATACATTACGCAGAGGCTATTATGTTGGTTTTCACCCGGAACGGCTCAATAATTGTTCCAGCAACTGGTGTGGTTAACTAACAAATAAATATTCTCTGCATGACCTTTTCCCCCATCATTATCTTTTATAAAAGTTCACTCGTTTTGCTACTAATGCAGACTAATAATTTCCACTGATGTTCTCCTACTAAATCAAAATTGATACTTTTATTTCTTTCGACATTATATTTTATCGAATATATAAACAACAAACAAGTTTAACAACCTGTTATGTTATCAAACCTTTTCCTTTGGGAAGATGAAGATCGGCTTTTCGACGGAGAAGTCTCATGGACTTCTATTGTTGCATGGCCTAGTATCTCTTTTGAATACTCTCTGTTTGATTGATCAATTGTATTGCCGTATTCTTTTCCCTGTTTGTTAATCGTAGTTTCTAATGCATAGGTGTGTTTTTATTGTTTAAAAATAAATGTGTTAAAATGAAAGTACTATTTCGATGCATGGCTGAACATATTGTTGGGAAGAGCGAAATGGCTAACATCTTTGTAATATCTGTTTGATGCAGAAGCGATAACAGTCGTCTGTATTAGGAAATGGGTTAAAGACCAGCTTAACCCCCAACTAATGACAGTTTTATTTTGGTCTTTTTTTGGTGATGGATTTACGTTGATTATTATTAGATGTAAATATTATAGATGTAGTGGGGGTGATTGTGGGGGGAAAGATGGCCTAGAGCAGAGATAATTATATGTCCAGAAATGTTTTGCTTGCCAAACGTCAGCGTCGATTCATTTACTGACAATAAGGCGTTTCTTTTCAGTTTTAATTGTCTCCAAAAATAGATATATTTACATATCTATGACATACATACTAATTTTAAGCCACGGCATGGACTAATGTCCCATATTACTATTAGAAGACATCAGTGTTACCTTACACTCTTATAATATTTTTAAATTTGCTCTTGACATATGAGCCGTCCCGCGAGAAAACCAACATTGTGGACTCAGCGTAAAAAAAAACCCGGATCAGCCTAAGCATGCCGTGCAGGCTAACTCGGATAGACACTTTTCGCCTCCTGCGGATTTCTGTTTTAGGAATCAATACTCTATACATCTATCCCCCTGAGACGGCCTGGATCAGTCTGCGTGGACAGCGCAGGCTGATATGGTCGATACATAAAGCAGATGCCACAATGTTTGTTCATTATACTTCTGATGATATTAATCATTTAATCCTTCGAACGGTGGAGCCGATTCGGTGTGAAGCCTGTGTCACAAGAATAGAGCTAACTCTGCCGACCGCGGAGGCTCTTTACTTATGTATATTATTTTACTAACTAATACTAATTTACTAATGTATAATAATTTACTAATGTATATAATTTACTAATGTATAATAATTTACTAATTTACTCATGTATACTAATCTACTAATGTATACTAATTTACTAACGGAGATACTGTTCACTCTGCCTTAAGTAACCTTATGCTCTGATATTTAATTCATTTTCATCCTTAGTTCATAAAATAATGTCTGGACCTGGCTTGTTTATGTTTAACTGAGCGATGTCCTGCGCAAGTCAGTCGTAAGGGGTTTGCGATCAGCATAGACCCTGATCAGCATAGACCCTGATCAGCATAGACCCTGATCAGCATAGACCCTGATCAGCATAGACCCTGATCAGCATATATTGCATATAATTTGCAGTGTTAACCAATAGGCCAACGTAGATTTCAAGAACAATCTTAAAAACAGTATCCATTTCGATGCTTTAGCATTGAACCAGAGGCAAATGTTATCTCTTCACAAGTAAATATCACCCCAAAGCTTTTTATATGTAGCACCGCTTGGATGTTTGTTTATAGTGAACATACATTCACCCTGTTTCTTGTTCTAAAGTAACCTGACCTGAGATAAGGTTTTTTTTCAATGGGACGATTCATATACAATTATCAGATAAATAATTAATGAGACAATGTTAATGACGCTGCGGTATTCCTTACACACCAGCCGCGCCTGGCTTATGGGTTCTTATCGTCTTTTCCGTTTAGTGAACGGTTACATTGGCGTACAACTAGTTTAACTTCACTACTATTGTCCTTTCCTTTAGAAAATGCACTTGTGTCTTTATAATATAGTGTTGAACAGTGAAGGCTTACACAGTCATCACTTTGCACAGATGCAATTTGACCATGTCTGGCGTCAATGGTTCGTATTGCATTTGCAAACATACGAATAGGCATATGTTTATAGGAGTCTTGACAACCGGTCTATATTTAGAATTTTTTAAGATGTAAAGATATAACTTCTGACGAAAAGACAAATTGTTGCCCCTTTGGTTTCGCCTGAGGTTTCGCCTGAAATAAACAGGGGATGGAAACAAGGTCCATTTTCGTTTGTCGCAGTTAATATACACACCTCCTGTCGTTGGTTGATGTATAGTGTAATTAATGTTTAGGATATTTGTCTCAATACATAATCTTAATGATATAGCAAAAAATAAAATCCAAACTATCGTAGATTGGTCTACCATTTACCTGATATTGCATGGTTTGAATCGCCTGCTATGAAAGTAAAACATTTTCCTTGAACATTGTGATATATGGAACAATGCAGGTTTATTATTTTTATAAGAATTAAAGACAACGTAGGGAAAGGAGAAATTGTTCGATATAAGCTAGTTCTCCTTTTTTCAATAATGTTTATAAAGTGTATTCTGCTTCGAAAAAGTCACATGGCCTTTGTTGTTAATCGAACAATACTTATCTATAATTCATAACGAGATGTCGTCTTCTGACTTTTATTTAACGAAGCCTCTAACTGACACTTTGCAAATATCCCTTGCGATTATGGTAATTCAGCGCCATTCCACTGTGACTTGACATGTAACCCTTTCACGCATACAACACATTGTTAGCAGACGACTTTGAAAACATTCATTAACACATACGGAATTAATCTACAAATATTAGAACAATCATTTAATAAAGTTGAAAACAATTAGGCATGAGAAAACAATACTTATGAACAATTTCTCCAGTTGCTACTACAAAATATGTTCTCAAAAGTCGTCTGCTACAGAGGCGTCACAACGCGAATGCATGTTGAGAAAGGGTAAAGAGCAATTAGATTTCACCCAATAAACATATAAACCTTTTTGTCTCGAGATGATACATTACGATTACGTGTACGGTGTTTGTGATTTGGTTGTATTGTTGCTTGTTTGTTAATAGTTTGGGAATATATTAGAGCCACGTCTTATTATTCGGGATCGTGAAGCACGTGCGTACAGTGAAGACTCGGGCAAGCCTGTGTATCCGCACAGTCTTACCCCATTATTCACGGTCCGTATACGTGTAAGTTTGGTCTAGATACATTTTCAGACTTTAAAACTAGATATGAAGCCTCACTATCGTTACTTTACTTTAATGTGATCCCGTTCTGGGATGACAGTGTAAACTCCAGATCCGCAGGCATGGCTTATATATCACTCATGATTAATCAAGTGTAACCACTTAATTAACTTATTGGTGTAAGACTTACGAATAGCATTAGAACAATATATTCTACAGTGCATTTACAATTCAAAGTTAGTTATGTGTTGTACCGCTAAAACTGTCCATTACTAATACGAACACTTATATTAATATTTACTATATATGGGTATATATTAGGCTTTCTACCTTATTCAACACAAGGCGTCATATATTCACATTGGTGTTCACTGTCATCAGGTCTTAATCCATACATTTCCTGTTTTGTATACAGGATACATTGGTAGAAGGCTAGGAAAAAGACCAATCAAACCTGTGATCGGTCATCCAGTAATGCCAAAACCATTCAAAGCAGGTGGTTTCGATAGCAGCCTCGGTGGTCTGCACGGCGGTGGCTTTCGTGCCGCAGAGCCAGGATGGAGAAACCATCATATCGGAAATAGCATCGCTGGTGCTGCCATCCTTGGGCGTCAAACTGGCTTCCCAATACACGGCGGTGTTATAGGCAATCACGCCTTCCAAGGCGGACTTAGGCATGGCTTGGGCCGCAATCCTCGTTTTCCAATTGTTCCTAAAGCGGCCAGTGTTGGTGCTGGTACCGGTAGGAATTTTGTCAGATTTGGCCCGATGCGAAAAAAACATTCGTTTCCCTTGTTATGCCTTATTAAGAATTAAAAGTGTTCATCTTTGAAAACGCCCCAAGTCAGTTTTTGAACATCTGATCAATTTGAAACACGATACTATTTTGGAATATATTTGAAAACAGTGTATGAAAATAAGAAATTGCTAAGGTCAAAATATAAAAAGCTTTCCATTTTTCTCGTATTTCTATTTCAAGAATTGATTTGATCTGAGTGTTAAGTGCCTATTTCAAATCCATCTTTAGCGAGGCATTTGCATGCACAATCTTAATACGCGTTTCACTCGATCTATACTTGATCTGGTTCCCGGTAACGGTGCTACTTATGTGTAAGGCTTGGAGTATATGTATTGTTAAGGTCGCAGATATAGATATATATTGTCACTATTTGATCACCCAAAATAAAGTATCTGCTAAGAACTCTGCCACAAGTGAAACTAACTCTTCTGGTTTTCACGATTGGAATTCAGTGCCAACCGTTCATTTAAACCAAATACGTGTCGTGTTTCTTATTTCATGATTTAACTTATTAACGGTATGTAGTGGTGGGAGTCAAAGTAGAAACTATTACTAGATTAATTCACTGTTTGAAGCAGTTTTTTCCAGAATATATTCAACAGTTCTTTTTTCTCACCCAGTAGTTAACTGAAAACCATGTAAAATACAATATTACATTGATTAGAATTAGAGTCAAATGGCATGAGAAAACGGTACATAGACACAGTTTACATGACCACAGCGCCGAGACTTAGATTCGAACCCGGATCGCCCGGTTCCAAATCCCCGACGCTAACCACTAGGTCACGGCGGATTTCTCTTTAAATGTAAATGCCTCGTGCAGGCAAGATACAGCACTGTGCCGATGGTTACTATGAAACATTCAGGTGACGGGTTTGCAACCAATGTGTGTAACGGTTTGGACTATCAACTAGTTAACGTCAACACCTATACACACAGGACAAACACTCTTGATTCACCTATGTAATAGTTTTGCTTAAGAACATGTATAGCTGCCACGTTGAACGAATATACCGTTGTATATTCAAACAGTGTATACTTCTGCATGGCAAAGTGCTAAGTATAGGAAGAAATGTTTGACTTGTTCTGCTAAAATATCCATATATGTGACTAATGTTTGCCTTACGTGATTCAAATATCATTGCGTTGGAACATAACTGTCGCAAGATGAGTATACATCTTAGTGAGCCAATGCGTTATACAACATAAAACACTGAACTATGTTGAACTGTCTGAGATTAAATAATGGAATGATCAAATATATCTTAAATTACTTACAGGCTACATTGGCAGAAAAAGAAAGCCAGCGAAAGCCGTAATTCGTGGAGGGCATGACCCATTGGCTGTCCGTGGTGGTCACAGAATAGTCAAGAATGTTTTAAATGATGCAGCACATACCATTGACGCCGGGTCCCACGGTGCGCTATCACGAGGCGATCCATTCGCACACCAGGCTGCCGAAGGTCTAGCTAGAGAGATGGTTCACGTGGCTGGCAAGGAACTTGGCGTTGCACCTAGAGGAGTGAGACCTTTTGGACAAGGCATACTTCATCGACCAATTCACCCTGTTCATCAACCAATCCATCCAAAACCAGTCCACAAACCGATTTATCCTAAACCAATCCAGCCTAAACCATTTATTCCAGTTCATCATCCGATCCAGCCTAAACCATTTATTCCAGTTCATCATCCGATCCACCCGAAACCTATCCACAAGCCGATTTATCCCAAGCCAATTGGCCCAGTACACAAACCCATACACCCAAAACCAATTCACCCGAAGCCCATTTACCCAAAACCACACCATCCAAAACCAATTGGTGTTCTAGGGGGCGGTCTTCGTCATTTACAAGGAGGCGGTAGAGGGAGATTACCACTATCGGTGAGAAACATTATCGGTCGCACTATTTCCGGAGACATCATTGTCGGTGGCCAGAACGGATTTCCACGTCATGGCGGTGCTGGTAGAGGGGAAGGATTTAAAGACGGCACGCGAAATGGATGGGGTGTAGACCCAAATGCTGCGGTTCATCAAGCTGTCAGTTCTTGGGTTGATCCACTGGATGGAAATTTGTTTCCAACTCAATATGCGGGAGAGGATTTGAGGTACGATGATAAAACAGGACATTACGTAATAAAGTCACAAGCAGGCCGAGGAGGAGCAGTTGGACACCAAATCGCAAAAGCCACAGGAATCGCTCCAATCGGAGCAGGGAAGATTGGCCCCATTGGAGGACACCAAATCGCAAAGGCCACTGGAATGGTTGGACAAGGCATTGGTCCCATTGATCAAGGATTTGATCAAGGTTTTGGTCCCATTGATCAAGGATTTGATCAAGGTTTTGGTCCCATTGATCCAGGATTTGGTCCCATTGGTCCAGGATTTGGTCCCATTGGTCAAGGAGCTGGACACCAAATTGCAAAAGCCACAGGAATCGCTCCAATCGGAGCAGGGAAGATTGGCCCCATAGGAGGACATCAAATCGCAAAAGCCACCGGTATGGTTCCCATTGGACAAGGCATTGGACCCATTGATCAAGGATTTGATCAAGGATTTGATCAAGGTTTTGGTCCCATTCAACCAGGTTTTGGTCCAATTGGTGGTCAAGGCTTCGGTCCCATTGATCCAGTTCATAATATTGCCAAGTCTGGTACCCATATGGGCCTGTCAACACTCGGAGGTCTTGGTAAACCTCTTATGGGAACCCCCGTCCATAATGTCCACAAAGTCGCTAAGTCTGGTGTTGTGGCCGCTCGCCACGATCCTTTAGCGGTTGATATCGGTCACCAAACAGCCAAACACATTGCCAACAAAGCAACGAACACAATCAATATGGCTACCGGAGGCGGGGTACATCGTGGTGATCCATTTGCAACCAGTGCTGCTCACGGACTTGCAAGAGAGGCAGCAGCTGTAACTAACGAACAGCTAGCCCTGGCTTCAGGAGGCGCTCGCCAATTTGGCCCTTTTGCTGGTATCCAGCCAGGTTTATCCATTCACGGAGGACGACCGGGTCCTATTCTACCCAAGAAGCCAATTCAGCATATTCAACCCTTCCCTACAGGCTATGGAGGAAGACAAAGAAAGAGGAAGGTTGTTGCAGCTAGAGGTGAGTAAACCATGTTTAATATTTTTACTTATATTTCAGTGTGCGTTTACTGCATTATCACTCGTTGGCTATCATAATGTCTTTAAAGGTACAATATAGCATTTATGAAAAGTATAGGCTTAGATCAATCAGTCGATATGATCAGTCTTATCAGACTCTACGCAAGCTGATAGAAGATTTAAACCGGCTTATGTAAGTGATATTGTGAACAGTATAAAATGTTATCAGATTTCGTAGATGATCTGCATATTTATATTTCACGAAAATCAACTTGTTTCCTGTCCCGTGGGTCATAAATATGGCTTTATAAAAGAGAATACCTAATTGTGGTCTAAAGGGAACAAGTATTTCCCTACGCTTCGATTGTAACAAAATAATATGAGCCGCCCCAGGAGAAAACCAACATTACGTAATGCATCGACCAAAATCAGCCTAGTCCGTGTTGGGGATAGAGGTATAGAGTAATTATTCCGGAAACTGAAAATCCACAGGATGCGGAAACTGTCTATCCGGGTTAGTCTGCGCGGCATTCATAGGATGATCCGGGTCTAGGTTATACGAAGAGTTCACACTGTTGGTTTTCTCGTGGATAGGCTCATACTGTGTTTTCGGAAACAGTGTCAGAGTCTATCGAACAGATTCAGGAGCGAGGGAAAACTGACCTTCTTACGTTTCTGCATTTATAACAATAACGACACATGTGCATACTAGTTTAGTCGACCTTTGGTATGTTCATTGGCCCTGAAGCGTCTAGAACTCTTGTCCGACGTGAAAACGAACATGAAATGTCCTGATTAGACTGCATGGGTGATTCGACTGATGTCTCGAAGGTTGGATTACAATAGTCAATAATCATAGTTTTTTACTATATTGAGCCGTCCTGCGAAAAAAACCATTATGGCATCTGCGAAATGTGTCGACCGTATCAACCAGCGCTGTCCGCGCAGACTGATCCGGGCCGACACATTCAGCCTCAGTGGGATAAAGGTATAAAGTAATGATTCCTGAAACAGAAAATCCACAAGAGGCGAAACGTGTCTGTCCGGGTTAGCCTGCACGGCATGATAAGACTGATCCGGGTTAATATTTTACACAGAGACCACCATGTTGGTTTTCTTGCAAGACGGCTCAACTGATCTTACTATATTATAAATGTTTCTGTTTTCTCTTTTTCAGCTTGGTAATCATGACACAACCGCAACTCCGAAAAGAACTGTTTGACGATTAGTTTTTACCAGCCCACGTGCAATACATCCACAACTACATTTCAATAAAGGGAGACAACTCTGCCTTTTTAAATCTATATCTTGTTATAATATGTCACTATGTGCTATATTCTATATACGTTCTGTAATCTACCAATGCGAGCCTTAAACTTTTACACTTATAGAAAAAGAAAATAAAAATAGTAAAATAATAGTCATTGTGTTGTAGTTAGTTTCCACAGTAAAGCCAGCCAAGTCGCGCGGCATTAAGAACCTTCGTGGCCTGGCTCCATTGTTGTTAGTGATTAAATCCCCGTTTGGATACATGTATACAACAAATCACCTGCAGTCAACTTTGAAAACATATCTGATATTATGTGGTCATTCTACCTCGCAAACACTATACGGAAATCTGACATGTAGAGTCCTGATATTATGTGGTCATTCTACCTCGCAAACACTATACGGAAATCGGACATGTAGAGTCCTGATAGTATGTGGTCATTCTACCTCGCAAACACTATACGGAAATCGGACATGTAGAGTCCTGATAGTATGTGGTCATTCTACC
>JAUELF010291056.1:0-10048 GCA_031471495.1 Clinocardium nuttallii | reverse complement strand
ACGGAGCAGACGCTATATTGACACAGCAGACCATATGCTGACGCAGCAAATACTATATTGACGCAGCAGACCATATATTGACGGAGCAGACGCTATATTGACACAGCAGACCATATGCTGACGCAGCAAATACTATATTGACGCAGCAGACCATATACTGACGCAGCAGACACTATATTGACACAGCAGACACTATATTGACGCAGCAGACCATATACTGACGTAACAGACCCTATATTGACGTAGCAGACCCTATACTGACGCAGCAGACCCTATATTGACGTAGCAGACCCTATACTGACGCAGCAGACCCTATATTGACGCATCAGACACTATATTGACGCAGTAGACCATATACTGACGCAGCAGACCCTATATTGACGCAGCAGACCCTATACTGACGCAGCAGACCCTATATTGACGCAGCAGACGCTCTATTGATGCAGCAGGCCCTATACTGACACAGCAGACCCTATACTGACACAGCAGACCATAAACTGACACAGCAGACCGTATACTGACGCAGCAGACCCTATACTGACACAGAAGACCATATACTGATACAGCAGACCGTATACTGACGCAGCAGACCCTATAATGACGCAGCAGGCCATATACTGACGCAGCAGACACTATACTGACGCAACAGACCCTATACTGACACAGCAGACACTATACTGACGCAGCAGACACTATATTGACGCAGCAGACACTATATTGACGCAGCAGGCCCTATACTGACGCAGCAGACCCTATACTGACGCAGCAGACCCTATATTGACGCAGCAGACACTATATTGATGCAGCAGACCATATACTGACGCAGCAGACCCTATATTGACGCAGCAGACCGACCCTATACTGACGCAGCAGACCCTATATTGACGCAGCAGACGCTATATTGACACAGCAGACGATATACTGTGACGCAGCAGACCCTATATTGACGCAGCAGACACTATATTGACACAGCAGACACTATATTGACGCAACCTACCCTATATTGACGCAGCAGACACTATATTGACGCAGCAGACACTATATTGACGCAGCAGACACTATATTGACGCAGCAGACCATATACTGACGCAGCAGACCATATACTGACACAGCAGGCCCTATATTGACGCAGCAGACACTATATTGACGCAGCAGACCATAGACTGACGCAGCAGACCATATACTGACACAGCATGCCCTATATTGACGCAGCAGACACTATATTGCCGCAGCAGACACTATATTGACGCAGCAGACCCTATTCCGACGCAGCAGACCCAATTTTGACGCAGCCGACCATATACTGACGCAGCAAACGTTATACTCACTAATCAGACCCTATTCTGACGCAGCTGACCCTATACTGACTCAGCAGACCCTATACTGACGCAGCTGACCCTATACTGACACAGCAGACAATAAACTGTCCCCATGCTATCCATCCCTGTCATATTGAAAACAGTAATGTACGAAGAAAGAACTTAGGTTTTCTTTGACTGCGTATCGTATCGATTTCACATTGTTGGTGAAGTTTACAAGATACTTGCACAAATGTGACATTTCGTTAGCTCGTAAAGCCCGAATTATATTACTTGGTTTCCTATGAAATGTGTCGTTTTCAGACTAAAAGAGATATTGTGCCAGCACATTAAATAAATCCGAAATTGCCATTACGCGTCCAAAATAACATCTGGTTCAGTATAAGTCATTTATTTCTTAACATAATTCTTTTTCTAATTCTAAATTCTACGGTTACACACTTTCTGATTTGCTTAACCATGTGTCTAAGCCACTTATACATTGAGTTACATTAAACTCATCAAATAGTTTGTGCCAATAATAGGTATCATCAATCTGATTTTATGTTTTGATGTGGTTTAAGGTCGCTTTCAACAATAGTTCAGTAACCAGTACTACTGGTCCATTTATTATGACACCAGCGAGTAATGCTAGTCCAACAATCATGAGCACATGGAAAGGAAAGCCATTACATGTTTTAAGTTTTTAGTATGACACGGCCAATATTTGGGATATGAAGGTTAATACGCAGGGCTAGACAACATAAAGAGGAGTCAATATCCTCAAATATCTCTCTTATAGCAAGAGTGTATACTATCTTATGGTTAATAAAAAGAAGTGACTCCCTCAGACAATTCTTTTGGGTACTTTCAACATATGGTTTTGATGCTACATAAGGATTTACAAACTTGACATACGGCCTCTATCGAGAGCATTGTTACCAGGGTCTGAATGTACCAACTATTCTGATTGTAATAACTGCTATTTCGAACGATGAGTACTTAGGTCCTAAACAAGAGCTTGTCAATATCACAAACGATGAATGTGTTAGTTCTGAAAACACATTTTCGCCGACATCAGCATAAAGTATATTAGGGACGCACGATAAGACTGTTTGACGACGCGATAACCTGGATGTATTTCAAACATTCTACATCCCATGGAGAATATTGCACCATTAAATCGTCTGGTAACTTTTTTGATAGATATCATCTTTATATAACACTGTCTACAAGACAACTCATGTTATAACAGTACAACTTATCAAGGGGGAATTCAGATATACCTCACATATTGTATAAGGTGTGTGTTTTTGTCCGTGATTTATCTCACACATTGTATAATGTGTGTGTTTTTGTCCGTGATTTATCTCACACAATTTGTTAAGTGTGTGTTTTAGTCCCTGATTTATCTCACACAATGTGTTAAGTATGTGTTTTTGTCCGTGATTTATCTCACACAATTTGTAAGGTGTGTGTTTTTGTCCGTGATTTAACTCACACAATGTATAAGGTGTGTGTTTTTGTCCGTGATTTACCTCACACAATGTGTTAAGTGTGTGTTTTTGTCCGTGATTTATCTCACACAATGTGTAAGGTGTGTGTTTGTGTCCGTGATTTATCTCACACAATGTGTTAAGCGTATTGTATTGATTCAGATCAGCCTGTGTAGTCCGCGCAGGCTAATACGGGCCGACATATTCCGCCTCATTGCAACACGGGGATAAGGTAATGCTTCTTGAAACAAGAAAGCCACAGGAGGCGAAATGTGTCAGTCCGTTTTAGCCAGCGCGGCATGCTTAGGCTGATCCAGGTCGATGCTTTATGCAGATTCAATATTTCTGGTTTTCTCGTGGAAAATGAGCCGTTTTGTGTTGTTACATTGTTACCTCCATTTTAAACCGATGAAATGAGTCGTTTAGCAATTGTTAATCGCTGGTCATACATATGCTAGATCTGTCGTTACCAGCTAGCATGAGTCGTCTTGTCTTGTACCGTTGTTAGAAGCTTGTAATACATGTATGTCCTCTTTTATTACGATTTTGAATGAGTCGTTTTCTGTCTTACCTTTGTTATTAGCTGGTAATAGTGTATGTCCCCTTGTGTTACCAACTATAATGGGTAGTTTTATGTTTTACCATTGTTACTAGCTGATATTTATGTATGTCCCGTTTTGTTACCATTTTACCATTGTTACTAGCTGATATTTATGTATGTCCCGTTTTGTTACCATTTTACCATTGTTACTAGCTGATGATGATATATTTTATTACCTGCTGGAACTAGTCGCGTTCAGTTTATTTATTTATACTTAGGCCTCCGGCCATTATACATGTAAGATATATACATAATACGTCAAAAGTAGTCATTTTCCTGTGAAGACACATCTAAAAACATGTGGAAGTACATGTACATGTATAAGTGACTTGATGTCATCAATGTACTCGAACTGTTAGAAAAAAAGATAATTATACATTGCAAAAAAGATAATTATACAATACAAAAAAGATAATTATACAATGCAAAAAAGATAATTATACATTGCTGGACAGAAACGTGTCTAGCTTTATTAGCATGGTATAAATACATTGCCAGATGTCTAATAGTTGTGGTATTAGAGCTTGTACACAATTCATGCAATATGTGGTCAGTAGGGTAAGTAATGTATTTATCCGGAATATATATCTTACGTAATTCACAATACAGTGGGCAGTGGATAACAAAGTGGAATTGATTTTCAAGAATGTTTTTGCAAAAAACACAAAATCGCTCTTCCCTTGTAACATGAGTATAACGCCCCTTCTCGATCATAAGATTATGACAAGAAAATCTGAAATTAGCTAAACTTCTCTTGAACTTTGGAATATCAATACAGCTGATGTAAATCTCAACTCCAAAATTCGGTTTAATGTAAGTATAGAACGTGTTTAATTTATTATTATCATTACCTACAAGGGACCATGATTGTAAAAATTGGCATTTTAGTCTAAGCGTGTATCCCTTAAAACAAATCTTCATTATGAATTTAGTAACCCAATTTACATTGCCGTTATTATCATAAAGCTTCGACATGTTGTAACATAGCTTAACATATCTATCATCTGGTAATATTAGTATTCTTGTCCAAAACTTAACACATCCTCAGCGGATAGCGACCAAGGTCACCACAGACAGACAGTACTATTACTAGCTTTAAGAGATGAACCAATAAACCGTTTACAAGCATACATATCTACCTCCTTTTCTATAATAGCTGTGCTATATAATGCCAAAAATTCACATCCGTACAACATAATAGGTGAAGTCTTTGTTTCAAAGACTTTGAAGAATGTGTTTATATTTATATGAGATAGTGATAAAACACCTTTTAGTGCCATCATAAGAACCGTCTTTGCTTTTGTGGCAGTCACTTCTGTCATCGTATTAAAATACAATGTACTGGTAAAGTGTAATCCAACATAGGTGAAACCGGAAACTACATCATTTCTCCTTTTTTGACAACGGACCACCCCTACTAAATACTAAATTGTTTGTCTTATCTGTATTGACTTGAAGTTTATTTTGTTCACAAAATGTATGTAATGTATGAAGGTGTTTTTGCAAACATATTACAGTGTGTGACATGAGTGCCACACATCACGTACTTCATTATTAGAAATGTCAGATGTTAGCTCATTAATGAACACTAAAAAGGGGATATGGCTTAAATAACAGCCTTGTCTTAAACCAAGCGACCAGTTAAATTCGTTAGTTAAACCACCTTTACATCTTACACACATTTTAACACTGCTATTCAATGCTCTTATGAGTCAAACAGTCGACCTTTTATGCTATGTTTCAATAATATTTCATACAATTTAGACCTGTTTATATAGTCAAATGCCTTACCACTACTGTGTATAAAATAAATGCATTGTCTAAAGTGCTGTTACCTTTTCTGAACCCACACTGTGATTCATTTATGCAACCATATATTTCGGTATGGAATGTTAGGCGTTTGGTCAAGATACTAATATAAACTTTGCTAACAACATCCATGAGAGAAATTCTTCAACCATTGTCAGGAATATTTATACTGCCCTTCTTGTGAATTGGTACAAGTACTGATTTGCTCCAATCGGCAGGAAACTGACCACTTGAGAACAAGTAATTATATAACCGTAACAAATAAGGTAGCAAAATGTAAATACCATATATGAGGTGTGCTGAAATAACTTGACCTGAGGAAGACTGGGCTATCTTTAACTGTCGAATAGCTGTTATAATTTCATCAGCACTTATCTCACAATTCAAGATATCGTATGCAATAACATTATCATTTGCAGTTACTTCAGTGTATGTCGCTTTAACATCCCTATTGTTCCCCTCCAGGTCAAACACATTTTCAAAATGATTATACCATTCTTCAGCACTAATATTTGGTTCCTGATTTGGTCTACCAATCAACTGTTTGATTTTCTGCCAGAACTTACGAGGGTTACCAACAGCATTGTTCAAACTCGAAGACATGTTATATTCAAACTGTCGCAAAAAGATATGAACTTTAGATAATTGTCAGACCTGGTTTCCCTATATATTTTCAACCGACTATTTGCAATTCTCTTCAATGCTTTACATTCTTGGTCATACCAAAGTTTTAGAATGAATATTTCGTTTGTGTTGACGTTTAGTTGTACAAAATTCATTACTAACATTTCGAATACACTTTTGAAATTCTAATACAATAGTGTTAACTTCAACATTCACAGTATCCAACATATGGTCAAGATTAGAGAATTCTCCATTTAAAATACTTTTCTGCAGAACATGTTGATACCTTTCACAATTATCCCTATCGATATGCGTTTTTGTATCAGAGTTATGTAATGTATTGTCATTAAGATGATTACTATTCAACAATGGCCTAACTAATGTTAATTTAATTGGCATATGATCACTTTCTGGGCTCACATCATTTTTAAAAATTGAACAAGTACTATTGCTACATATGAAATAATCGATCACACTTGATCCAACTGCACTATGGTAGGTATATCCACAAACATCCTTATCAATGCCAATGCGACCAGTTAGTATACAAAAGGATTCCGCAATACAAACATTTATCAAGGAACGACCATAACCATTGGCAGTTGTGTCCTTTGAACATCTCTCGCTTTAAAAGGTTCAGATTCAAATAAACCGTTATACTGTTCTAGCTCTGGTATATTATTTTCAAACGAAATATAATCTTTCGACGTACCAGTTCTAACATTTAAATCACCACTTATCAGGAGATTATACAAGTTAGGGTTAATAATATAACTACCTAGTAACTGTTCTAATTCTTTTAATGCATTCGAGTTAAATGTATCATACACCGGTGATTGATTAGGTGGATCATACATGTTAACAACCAAGATAACTCTATCAGTGTTAAGGAGACATTTATCAAGTAATAAAACAACACCAAAATTATAGTCCAGAAAAACTCTGCGCATATAGTTCGAGAAACAATCCTTGATAAAAACAGCAACACCACCCATGTTTCTGCCTGATGCGTTAGTTTTTTAGCAATACATATGCCATATATAGAGTACATCAAGTCTCTTGAAGACAATTGACATCAAATAGTCGTAAGTAATTCATGAAGTCAATATTACGAAGTTTGTCATACAAACCACATACATTCCACGAACTAAAGTTTGCAAGTCTATGTGATAGCCATGGGCCTTTGCGTTGGCCTCAGGATAGGTTGTGTCCATGTCCTGCATCGGGTGTTCAAAAGAACGTCGTTGAGCTTGGCGAACTACACGGTTATGAAAACGTCCTGTGTCTGTAGTATTAGTTTCATCTAGAACAACAAGCTTGCCATTTGAAAAATACCCACGACGACCCTGTTGTTTGAGTTCATCAAGTTATTGCCGGTCTTGAAATGTGAAATCGTTGGCAATTCGAATGACTCGACTTCTAAGTTAGCCTCTGAATTTGAAAAGGAAGAACTTATCATCCGACAATTTGTAGGAAACGCTGCCAGCAGTCAAATCCGATGGTTGATCTTGATTTGAAGAGTATGCACTTTCGATCTACTCGTTCCGGCTGTTCTTTTAATACCAAATTTGACCTGGAATTCCGACGTTCTGGCACTTTTCAAGACGTGCCAAAAGTGTACGCTATCGAAAACGAACATATGCAGATTCAGTGTGAAATCGCGCAAACCGACACCGCCCCTTCACGCTGCCTGCACTCGCATTAAATGGTTCTTTTTTATATGCAGCGTATGCCCTTTCGATCTACTCGTTCCGGCGGTTCTCTTAACACCAAGTTAAATTCGGACGTTCTTGCACTTTTCGAGGCTTCTAGAAATGGTCCGCTACCGAAAATATGCAGTTCCAGTGTGAAATTGTGCAAACTATGACCGCCCCTTGACGTTGTCCGCAGTCGCATTCGATGATTCATCTCTGATATAAAGAGTATGCACTTTCGATCTACTTTTTCCGGCGGTTCTTTTACCACCAAGTTTGGCCTGGAGTTCCGATGTTCTGGCACTTTTCCAGACGTGCCAAAAGTGTCATCAATAGCGCAGGAGGACTCGAAATACGTGTTAAATCACACACACACCCCACTGACCTGTACGTAGGAAATGCTGCCAGCAGTCAAATTCGATGGTTCATCTCTGATATGAAGAGTATGCACTTTGATCTACTCGTTCCGGCGGTTCTTTAAACACCAAGTTTGGCCTTGAATTCCGACGCTCTGGCACATTTCCAGACGTGCCAAAAGAGTCTTCAATAGCGCAGGAAGGCCCGAAATACGTGTTAAATCACACGCAAATGCCTGTACGTAGGAAACGCTGCCAGCAGTCGAATTCGATGGTTGATCTTGATATGAAGAGTATGCACTTTCGATCTACTCGTGTCGGTGTTTTTTTAACACCATGTTTGGTATGAAATTACTACGTTCTGGCACTTTTCCAGACGTGCCAAAAGTGTTCGCTATCAAAAACTAACATATGCAGATTCAGTGTGGAATTGCGCAAACCACGACCGCCCCTTAACGCTGCATGCACCCACATTTTATGGTTCATTTTGATATGCAGGGTATGCAATTTTAATCTTATTGTCCCACACACAAAAAAACACTGACATGTACGTAGGAAACGCTGCCAGAGGACACATTTGATGGTTGATCTTGATATGATGAGTATGCACTTTCGATCTGACGTGCTGGCACTTTTCCAGACGTGCCAAAAGTGTACGCTATCGAAAACGAACATATGTAGAATCAGTGTGTAATCGCACAAACCGAGACCGCCCCTTAACACCAAGTTAAACCTGGAATTCGTAGTTCTTGCACCTTTCGAGGCTTCTAAAAATGGTCCGCTACCGAAAATATGCAGCTTCAGTGTGAAATCCTGCAAACCATCACCGCCCATTTACGTTGCCCGCAGTCGCATTCAATGGTTCATCTCTGATATGAAGAGTATGCACTTACGATCTACTCGTTCCGGTGGTTCTTGTTACACCAAGTTTGGCCTGGATTTCCGAAGTTCTGGCACTTTTCAAGGCTTCTAGAAATGGTCCTCTACCGAAAAGATGCAGTTTCAGTGTGAAATCTTGCAAACCATGACCGCCCCGTCGCATTCGATCATCTCTGATATGAAGAGTATGCACTTTCGATCTACTCGTTCCGGCGGTTCTTTTAACACCAAGTTTGGCCAGGAAGAGGACGTTCTGGCACTTTTCCAGACGTGCCAAAAGTTTCCTCAATAACACAGGAGAGCCATAAACACACAAAACCCCACTGGCCTGTACGTAGGAAAGGCTACCAGCAGTCATATTCGATGGTTCATCTTGATAAGAAGAATATTCACTTTCGATCTACTCTTTCTGGCGGTTCTTTTAACACTACGATTGGCCTGAAATTACGACGTTCTGGCACTTTTCCAGACGTGCCAAAAGTGTACGTTATCGAAACTGCATATTGTTAAATAACCACCATTTATTATAGAAAATGCACTGCATATTATGAACAAAATACAATGTCAACTGAAATAGGTACCACGTATAAATAGAAATGTACGGCGTATAATACAACACAACATACTAAGACAGTAAAGGCGTTCCATACAAAACATGTAATTGAAAACTTTGAGACTAAACTAGAAAGTGTTCATTATGAGCGATATCTCTCGTTGACACAATGTTTTCAAATACCTGCTACAGTTATGTCAAACCGCAATCTCATTAAAATCTAAACTCGCACACTCGAATATAAACGTACATAGAAGGTCTGACGTTAATGGTTAAAACTTGTCTGCAAGTGCAAAACGCATAAGTTATGTATACTAAAATAGTGTTAACGTGTCAGGTTGAAGAATATATTTTTGTTTATCTTGCAATTGAACCATATATATGTAAACGAAGCACATTGTATTTCCTTAAACCAAATATCACATCTAAGTATATGAGCCGTCCCGCGAGAAAAACCAACAATGTGGACTCTGCGTAAAGTATCGACCCGGATCTGCTTAAGCATGCCGCACAGCCTTATCGCGATAGACACTTTTCGCCTCCTGTGGATATTTTGGTTTCAGGAATCATTACTCTAAACCTCTATCCCCCTGAGACGGAATGTGTCGGCCTGGGTCAGTCTGTGCGGACTGCGCAGGCTGATCTAGGTCGATACATTACTCAGAGGCCATAATGTTGGTTTTCCCGCGGGACAGCTCATATACTGATAATTGATTGTTTGGTGTTGAACGCCGTTTT
>JAUELF010291045.1:0-10049 GCA_031471495.1 Clinocardium nuttallii | reverse complement strand
TGGAGTGTTGGTGTAAGAAAGAGATATATTTGTTGACTGGATGAGAAGTATATTGTAGGGAGTGTTGGTGCAAGAAAGAGATGTTTTCCACTGACGATTTCAAACGACTACAATTGTCACAATTGTTACATCAAGTAAACAGTCACACATACCCCGGTGCTCCAGTTGACAAAATGGATACAGATGAGACTACGCTGTTATACAGATCAGACCCACACATGGGCAGTGATGCATACTTTGCAAGAATCACATTACGGATTGCAACAACCTCCTAAAAGAAACATGATAGAACCACTTTAAATTGTTCTACATTGTGATTTCTGATGTTCTGAAAACTGACATTCTTAACCCTTTCCCTCATACGACAATTCTGCAGCAGACGACTTTAAACATGTTTTGTCAAAAAATGGAAAATCTCTATAATTGAATGGATAACCTATGACTTAAAGTGGAAAACTTCTTCTTTTGTCACTATGTTTTCAAAAAGCCCTTTCCCTATTACAGACGCTTTCGGACACCTCTGCAACAGAAAACCGTGTTGCTAAAGGAGAAATTGCTAACAGTAATAACAAACAATTTCTCCTATTGCAACAATGTTTTCAACTCTATTAAATTTTCATTTATAGATGTTTTTATATACAATGTATTTCCATAATTATGTTCAAAGTCATCTGCTGTAGATTTACTGTATGTGGGAAAGGTTTAAAAGCCAATGGCTACAGTTTCATCATATTTTGAAAGCATTCATTAAAGTTTTGAAGTTTGTTTTTTCTATGATTCAACATTCAGATTTTTTTGAAAATTTAAGCATTACTAAGTACAAGTACATTTCCAAACTCCTGACAACTATCATGTATGATTCAATTCTAGATTTATATAAAGAGAGCATTTCACATCCCGAAATCCTTATTTGACCCTCAAACCCTTTTTAGTGGGTACTCAAAAGAATTGTCTCAGTGAGACGATTAATTTAAGTACCCACAACATAGTTTATAGTGGAGTCATATGAGAGATATGGATGGCCATATTGGGATTGGAGTTCACTCCAGTCCTCCTTTATAGATATAACAGAGTCAAATTGTTTCTTACCTTTTCCCTCATTGAACGCTTTCCAATGCAAAAAGCTAATTTCTCCTTTTGCCACAATGTTTACCATTTTGAGTCATAGGTTATCCATTCAATTATAGAGATATTCTATATTTTGACATAATATGTTCAAAGTTGTCTGCTGCAGAATTGTCGTATGAGGGAAAGGGAAACAAATAGAAGTGTAGCCCAGTAGTTATTCACCAGAGTGGCTGTAATTATGCCAATTCGGAGTGTCATTAAGACTACAAATCGCTACACGCAATTCGTTTACCTATATTTGAGCTCAATGGTGCAAGCCACTTCACAACATATTGTACGCCTATCAAATTGCAATCCTTTTAGAAATTGCCTATTTTAAACTCCTTTTTATTATGTTTGTTTCACACGTAAATTGTGTTTTAATGTGGATAAGTTTCGTTCACACAGAAACGTAAATTTATGTTACTTATAAATATAAAGAATTCGCTCGTATCTGTTATTTTTTTTAGGAGATATAAAATATTGTTTGAATGAGAGATAGCTCTACTTGTAAATATATAGTTCATGCCGATTCAATTATCTAAATGAATGAAGTATCGTCTTTTGTAACTCTAGACAACACTACTGTTTAAAGAGTAATTTCCTTTTACCCATGGTACTTTTTGAATAACTATAATGTATGTATTAAGAAACGTACACCGAAAGTCTGGAATATTATGTTAATTCTTCGTCTGAACATAGAGTTTTCTGTTTCCTGGCGATTAATGATAAAGTTTGATAGTCAGGAAAGGTAAGGTTTGCTTATTTATTTCATCAGTTGTTATTTGTGGACACCTTTCGAACTACAATGACCCTCGGGTCTCCAGTGAAACAGCGGACGGTTCAGCTAAATGGTGTCGCCCTAGATGGGTGTTGCTATAAACATGTACGTTTTAGATTGAGCGGCGTTCTATGAAAACCAAACTTAATGCATCTGTGCCAAGTTATATTCAAACCAGCCTGTGCACCCGCACAGTCTGATCAGGCTCTTCACATGTTGCATATTGGTATATGAGCCGTCTCGCGAGAAAACTAATAGTGTGGACTCTAGCATGTGTAAAGTATCGACCTGGATCAGCCTAAGCATGCCGTGCAGGCTAATCTGGACGGACACTTGGCTTCCAGTGAATTTTCCGTTTCAGGAATAATTACTCTATACCTGTATCCCTCTGAGACGGAATGTGTCGGCCCAATACGCTGGCTAACCTGGATCGATACATTACGCAGAGGCCATGCTGATTTCACGCGGGACGGCTCATATAAAGAAATCATTTTCTATAAAAGCAGTTAGCTTCTGATTTATATATACAGCCGGGAACCTGTCTGGTCTTTTTTTATTTGCAGGGTCATCTATGCAAAAAATGAGTAACTGGGAAATTAAAAGTGTTTTTTTTATAAACAGGAAATTGATATACAAAGGTGGTCTTTAGCACAGTTACGACTGTATATATATATATATATATATAAATCGACAAGTAATTAATTATCATAATAATGACACGCGTATACAAACGTTTTAAACACATTTTAACAATACGTGCTTATTTTCTTCGTTTGTACTTATCAGTTTGCAAAGAAAAGCAAATTGTATCTAGAATTATTGCAGCTTTCTTTGACAATTAATAAATATTTCTTTGTTTTGCAATATATGTGTCATGTCGATTTTGTAACTTGAGCATTTGTAGTAAGGCTAGACGCATATTTAATGTTTATTGCCAAATAAATGACGTTGTGTATTTTAGACTATCCCATGAGGAGGTAGGCTGTATTGATGTGGTTGGTGTGAAACCTTTATTCAGAGGCCATGGGAAGCTCTTCGTCTAAAAACGGATATAAATTGAAACAGGTACGTCCATGATACAAACCACTCCATTTCCAACGTACAACACAAATGCAGCAGACGATTTTGAAAATATCCAGGAAAAAGTATGGCAAATTTCTATAACTTTAAAATATGATTATTCAACAGAGTTGAACACTTTATGAGAAAGATGTCTCTTTATCACCACAATGTCTCCACTTATTGGCTATTACTACTTTTGTGATCCTGCAGAGTGATTCATAGTTTTCTGTGATTTAAACACATTTTATTTCGATCAGTACTTTCTTTTAATTTTACGTAATTTTTCGTTATTAATGTTGATGAACTTGATCATTTATATGTTTAATTCGATATTGTTAACGAATTTCAGAAAATGTCACAATATAATCAAATACATGGAGCATTTGACACGCAAATTTGGAAAGACTGGTGGTTGAGTGCAACTTGAGTATCATTTTAATCATATTGCGGTGAACCCTGGTGGTTCAGTCGTTAGCGACACGGACTATCAATCCCTGGGTTGTGAGTTCGAAACCCAGCTCGGCCAGAATTATTTCCGACATTTGACCACTGTCACTGTGACAAGCGGCATTCGTTTTCCAAATTACTAACATTATACATGTATGTGCAAAAGCTGCGAGTTGTTATTTGCTAAGTATGTTTTGTGTGGTAGTGATGAGAGAAAGCCATGCACAAACATAAGTATATGCACTAACCACCGTGCTATGATCGAAACATTGTGGAAAACGGCGTTAAACCTAAATCATTCAAAACCTTTCAGACTCAACACTGAGGTGTAGGCTAATCTGGACTTTCGTTTACATGTTGCCAACTCACATGTCGCTTTCTTGTATTTTGGTTCGCACATTGACTACCTTGGACTAAGCATCCCGGTTTCTATACTAGTCTGGGTCTACATAAGGAGCTGTTTACAGATCTACATACAACAATATCTCTCGCATTACTAAATGAAACCCTATGGTGAGAGGTCTCACTGATTCGTTTGAGTATCCACAGTATAGTGTTAAATTTACAAATAAGTAATTAACAGAGCACGAAATGCCTCATCTTATCTGGTGTTTTGATTTGTGTATAGATAAACGACCACTTCATAGGGTTAAGTATACAACTAAAGATTTAAGAGAGCATGAAATGTTCTTCTAATCTGTTTTTTTTTATTTGTTTATAGATGAATGACCACGTCATAGGGTTAAATGTACTAGTTAATATTTAAGAGAGCCTGAAATGCCTCCTCTTATCTGTAGTTTGATTTGTGTATAGATGAATGACCAACATCATAGGCTTAATTGTACAAATTAGCAAATTATGGCATCTGCGTAAAGTAACGACCAGATCAGCCTGCCCTGACCGCGCAGACCGATCGGGTCCGAAACATACCGTCTCAGGGGGTGGGGGGTAGAGGTATAGAGTAATGATTCATGAAACAGAAAATCCACAGGAGGAGAAAAGTGTCCATCCGGGTAAGCCTGTGCGACATGCTTAGGCTGATCAGGGTCAACACATTACGTCCATAATGAATGTTGCTTTTTTTTCGCGAGACGGCTCAAATAAAGATTTAAGAGAGCATGAAATGCCCCTCTTATATGGATTTTGATTTGTGTATAGATGAATGACTTGTACAAGAAAGCTTCAGTGGGACCGAGAGTGAGTGGTTACCCAGCGGCGAGTCCTCCCCTCTACTATATTGATGACCTAAAGTCACCAATAGGCTGTTACAACCAACACAATTCATTTGATGACGACGGGTTCGATTGGTCTGAGATACTGTACAAGAGTGATGGCGGACATAACATAGCTGATATTCAAACAAGTAAAATCATTTTATTTATGTATTTGTTATGTGTTAGGAATCCACCGCGCTGTTCTCATAAGCATGTATTTCTGTTCACTCGAGAGCGAGATACCAACGTTCGGTCCTCGCTCGGGTCATACAAGCTGCATTAACAAGGGAAGTAATCGATCTCTCCTCAAGATAGCGGAGGATGCATCATTACCACCAACGCGTGGTGTACTGGAACACTTTACCAACTGTACCGATGTACCTTACCATGGAAACGCTATGTATTTACTGAAGTTGTTGTGTTTTTTGACCGGGTTGCCAGGGTTCGATCCCCGCTCACGGCGGTCACGTGATAGTGGTCGTAGACGAGGCATGTTTCCCATCAATGTACTGCTATTTACCAACGCGGTATATCGCTCGCTGTGATATACTGAACAACTGTTGAAAACTGCGTTTAGTCTACTATAGAATGAACGTTAGCTGACCATAGAAGAAGAGTTCCGGACTAAACAATCCTACTTATATTTGACCAGGGTAAGGCGAAACCAGGTTTTTCTGCATCAATACATATTGGCAAAAAATGGTTGGGCTTCGACCTTCCCCGTACCGAGAATGCTTACTACTGAGTGTACGCAATATCCGCTAGAGTTGTCAGTGTTCGAACACGAACATTTGTGTGCCGTCCCGCGAGAAAACCAACATTATGGCATCTGCGTAATGTATTGACAAGATCAGCATGCGGCGTCCAAGCAGACTGATCCGGACCGAAACATGCCGTCTCCGAGGGATAACGGTATAGAGAAATGATTCATAAATCAGAAAATCCTCAAGAGGCGAAAAGTGCCTGTCCGGGTTAGCCTGCACGACATGTTTAGACTGATCCGGGTCGATACTTTACGTAGAGACCACAGTTGTATTAAATACTTCATAAATAGAGTGTCCAGGCAGTGTTCTTCTCGCGATACGGTTCATTTACTAATAAGGCATTTTACTATCACTTCAGTTGGATTTCACGAGCACCGTTCATTTATTAATTGCTTTGCTGATCATTTTTAATAAAGGGCAGCACCCATCTAGTCATGAGAAGGAAGCGGGTTCGGTTGTGAAGCAGCAACTACCCTCCATAAAGAGACCTATACGGTCAATCACCCTGTTAGGGAGGGAGAAGACCGGATGTCCGTCGAAACAGACCAACGATACAGCCTCGTTTCGACGAACTCCAAGTTTTAAAAGAAGGTCAACCACGCCTGGTGCTTTTTCTGATATACCTAAATTAGATTTCTCGAAAATTGATTTGCATGCACAGAAGGTATGTATTGTGCTTATTTCAATATTTTTTATTCATTACGTCAGAGTGTAAATTTATCAATTTATTTTTGCTGAGTATTAAAGACTTCATAAATAGAGTGTCCAGACAGTGTTTGATTGATATAGTGTCCAGACAGTGTTTGATTGATATAGTGTCCAGACAGTGTTTGATTGATTGATTCGGGTTGAATGCTGTGCTCAACAATTTCCACATTACATTATTTCCAAGCAACTGGCTGCTTTTTCACATAGACACATCAGCCTAATGGTGGAAGACGAATGACGCTTGTCACAGCGACTTTTGTCAGACGTTAGAAAAAATGTAGGCCGAGCTGGGATTTGAACTCACAACCCCTGGAGTGACAGCTTGCGTCGCTACTGACTGTTCTATCGTCGCTGGGCTTAGGCAGTGTTTGAATAAGTGTCATTCTTACTAACAATTTTAAACTATTGTAAGGTTGATAAATTACCCTTTACCAGAAAACAGACCAACACCCGAATAATGAATGACAGTATACAGGAAGATATACTATTACCACCATTTCGACTGGGGTTCAACTTAGTTTGTAACATTTCAAACATACACCACATCTTGATCATGAAATGGTTCTAGTTTAACGATTTGTTCGAATTGTCTACACGTTTGAGTAGTCGGAAGTCATAAGTATGTCCCACTTATTACGATGCTGAAAACAATACACATATACATATAGTCGACTCTCGTTATGTCGAACACTTTGGGACATTGAAAAAGAATCGACATAAACAAAACACGAAATGAAAATATTTGGAAATGTCTAATGAAAATGATATGTGTATCGAAATAACAGGACAATCGAGACTTCCGATGTCGACATTATGGACGTCGACTCAATTAATGTGAAATACGCATGCTTACTTGAAGGCCAACCTTAGCACTTGTGACACGGCACCATAAACGAAAGATGCGTCACTTATGTGACACTTAGAGGTACCACACATATACATATAAAAGTTCTACATCTTTTATTCACTAACAATAATATTGTCTACGTATCAAAACCAAACATAAATATCTGTGTCTCACTCCTGTCAGTCACGCAGCAAAATAGTCACCAATCAAATGAGCCCTCCATCAGGCGTCCCTGTTCGGGCAACCAGCCCAAACAAGACTATCAATCTCTATCAAGCCGGTTGTACAAAACAGCCCATCAAAAATTCCCTCCAGCAAACAGCCCTCGTCGCTTATATACCTGGCTTGCTTATCACCATGGTAATATCGTGACGTAAATGCTCAGGTATACAGAACTGCTGTCCGTGGCAGAACGCATTTTGTTACACACTCACAAAAGTAACAAAGCTGTATTTCAGATACGGTCGTTTTTGTTTTTCAGGCCACAGATCTTCACCGAAAGTCGTACGATTCCCTACTTAAATACCTTATAGGACCGATACGTGATACCAATTTACAAGAGATCACGATTGCTCGTGTATTGATCGTGTGGCTTGCAAACCAGCCAATCAAAAAGTCTTTCTCGAAACCCAATGATTCCACACCGGACGGGTTACTTCAAATGCTTGCCGATGGTTCTATGTCTTATGCTGCGGCTTACACGTTGTTATGCAGGTAGTATAGTTTATGTTAAATGTTTAACCCTTTCACAAATACAACACATTTGCAGCAGACGACTTTGAAAACATGCCCGTAAATATATGGAAAAAAATCTTTAAATGAAAGTTAAATGATAAAATATAGTCGAAAACATTTTGGAAAGTGTGCCATTTGCCAGAATGTTTTTAATAGTCGTCTGCTGCAGAGGCGTCAGACAGCATCTATAGGTCGGAAAGGGTTAATACGGTGTTATGCTTCGGTAACTTCATTAAAACCAGACATTCGATTGCTCGTAAATAGATATGATGACTGTCCTATACAGGTCGGCTCAGATTGACCGTTGCGCCAGCCAATCAAATTAGTCGCTGACAAAATCGTTCCGTAAAAAAAAGGTTAGATGGCCCATATAAACGTCATATATGAAGATGCAATTATTTTTATTATTAATATTATTATTACCATTATTAATTATTATCATTATCATTACTATTAAGTAAGTAAGTATAAGTAATAGTAGTAGTAATGAAGATGTAGTAATATAATTATTATTATTTTTTTAAGTAGTAGTATTATAGTAGTTTTTCAAAAGTCAGCACTGCTACTGTTGGCGTCAATGAACTGGATCATATACAAGGTAAATCTGTGTAAACCAGATAAAACATTAGGATTATAGGATTAGTTATTTATATAAAGATGCGTTTGGGGCTTACTTACTCTTAGGCGGACATT
Source organism: Clinocardium nuttallii (assembly GCA_031471495.1). NCBI lineage: Eukaryota > Metazoa > Mollusca > Bivalvia > Cardiida > Cardiidae > Clinocardium > Clinocardium nuttallii. The sequence goes on along the minus strand of JAUELF010291045.1, from coordinate 1,691 downwards.
TAACGCTTTCCCTCATATAGACTTTTTGAAAAAAGTGACAAAAAAAGAATTTGCTTAAAACGAGCAATTTCTCCTTTTGCCACAATGATCCACTTTTAGTCATATCCATTGAATTATAGAGACTTTTTGTGTATGGACAAAACATGTTCAAAGTCGTCTGCTGCAGAATTGTCGTATGAGGGAAAGGGTTAACTGATATGGTTAGACTGTGTAAATGCACAGACTCGCCTGAACTTTCACAAATCTGTATTTAGACACAAACCTGCTCGACGCAGCTCATACACAAACACAATATAACCGAAACACAATATCCTGCAACCTCACCTTTCCTACTTAACATTTGCCCTAATAAGACAACTTCTTGAACATTAACATTGAATATAGACAACTTCTTGAACATTAACATTGAATATAGACAACTTCTTGAACATTAACATTGAATATATACAACTTCTTGAACATTAACATTGAATATATACAACTTCTTGAAAATTAACATTGAATATAGACAACTTCTTGAACATTAACTTTGAATATATACAACTTCTTGAACATTAACATTGAATATATACAACTTCTTGCACATTAGCATTGAATATAGACAACTTCTTGAACATTAACATTGAATATATACAACTTCTTGAACATTAACATTGAATTAGTTTTGAGTAATTACTCAAGACATGATTATTGGTCATTTTCCCAAAATGATTGTTTAAGTAATCTATTGAATATAAATGATAATTGAGAGTTCCCGCGAAAAAAACAACATTGTGGACTCGGCGAAGAGTTTCGTTCCGGAAAGCCACTTTCGCCTCCTGTGGATTTTCTGTTTCAGGAATCATACGCTATACCTTTATCCCCCTAAGACGGTATGTGTCGGTCCAAACCAGTCTGCGCGGACAGCGCAGGCTGATCTCGATCGATACTTACGTAGCCATAATGTTGGTTTTCACGCGCTGACGGCATATACTATGACTGCATCAACGTAAATAGTAAAACAGACTGTTCCTGATACTATATTTGCGTCATTGCTTTTTACTAAACCAATATGAATCGAAAAGGAATATTTTATATTGCGCATCGTGTTGTTTCAGAGCAGCTGATTTAAAGTGTGTCTTGATAGAGGGTGTGTCGAAAGCATTTACGTATACGCCAAGTGAGAGTATTACAAAAGACATGGACGATACCTGGACAGCCGTATACTGCGAAGGGAGTTGGCAGTTTGTACATCCAGATAGAATATGCAGGGTAAGTACGATGCTTAATGTTAGCATGCCGAATTTTAAGGGTAACATTCGATGCTTAACGTTAGATTTCTTCAGCTGACTTTGTCGGGTAATTTAAATTAACATGATCTATGTGTAGGGTAAGGTTCGATAATTTAAGTTAGCATGATTTCTTTGTAGAATAAGGTTCGATGCTCTGTGTTAGCATGGTGACTATGCATGATAATGTTTTATGCTTTACGTTAGCATGGAGACATTTTAGGGTAAGGTAAGAGGCTTTACGTTAGCATGATGACTGTGTATGGTAAGGTAAGAGGCTTTACGTTAGCATGATGACTGTGTATGGTAAGGTAAGAGGCTTTACGTTAGCATGATGACTGTGTATGGTAAGGTAAGAGGCTTTACGTTAGCATGATGACTGTGTATGGTAAGGTAAGAGGCTTTACGTTAGCATGATGACTG
>JAUELF010291034.1:0-10049 GCA_031471495.1 Clinocardium nuttallii | reverse complement strand
TCACTCAGACAAGGTTTTTGTGTTCAAGGTCACTGTGACCGTGACCTTTGACCCAATAACCTCAAAATAAATAGGGTTCAGCTACTGGTCAGGCCCAACCTCCACGTCAAATTTGAGGACCATAGGTCAAGGCATTGTTGAGTTACCACTCTGACAAGCTTAAAAAAGATTGTTGTGTTCAAGGTCACTGTGACCTTGACCCAATGACCTAAAAAATAAATAGGGTTCATCTTCTGGTTAGGCCCAACCTCCGAATCAAGTTTGAGAACCATAGGTCCAGGCATTGTTGAGGTATCACTTGGACAAGCTTAAAAAAGGTTTTTGTGCTCAAGGTCACTGTGGCCTTGACCTTTGACCCAATGGCCTAAAAATAAATAGGGTTCATCTACTGGTCAAGCCCAACCTCCAAGTCAAGTTTGAGGACCATAGTTCAAGGCATTGTTGAGTTATCACTTCGAAGGGTACTCAACCTTCTGTTTGTGTTTCAGTCAGATTATTTAAATGTTCACTACACATGTATATACTATGCAGCATTTTTCAAATAGGGGGAATCTACCCTTGTAGGTTCTCTGTTGACCTTTTAGAAATATCATAAGGACCAATATGATGATGTCTGGAAAAAAACCTATCAGGAAATGCTATGACTTACTTTTAAATATGACCTTCAACCTCACTTAAAGATTAAATTTGCATTAAAACTGAACACTGTATTTAAAAGTTATGACTGGAAAAATAACCCCATATCAATTGTTTGACATGGCAAAAAGCCTTTAGGCATAAAGTTCTAAAATTAAACAACCAAGAACCGTTTAGAAAGCATAACATAGTGATAGAAGTAACATTCTCAATGTAGAAATATTTGATGTGACTCTGATTTGTAGTCTTCTTTGTACATAATACAGAGCCAATTTACTGTCTTTTGATTTCTTCTTCCAAAAATGGCAAACATTGTGGCTAAAGGAGAAATTGCTCGTTTTGAGCAATTTCTTCTTTTGTCACTATGTTTTCAAAAGTCGTCTGCTGCAGAGGTGTCAGAAAGTGTCTACATGAGGGAAAGGGCTATTCATACTACCCAATGTTGCAGAGTTAAGATTGAGTGATTTTACTAATGACCTTTGTCCGTTAATATCTCTATATACATGTACAATGTACGACATGTGCTCTTAGGGTGGGGCCATTTTTTTAATCCAAGGGACATAACTTGAACAATAGTTATATAGAAGTTCCACTATGTGATGCTACTATACATACCAAATAACAAAGCTCCGACACTTGCAGGTTTGGACAAATAAGCAAATATAGTTTTTTACTACATCAATATGGGGAAACAAACAAAGCCCCCATTGGCAACCATGCTTTTTAATGAACACTCTTTGCCAAGAGATATTACTAAAATTTTGTGCCAAATTCTTTTCAAATTAAGCCAGTTCTTTCAGACAAAAAGATTTTTAAAACTAACCACCAATCGTGGCCATGTTTTACAAGAAAGCGGAATAATTTGAACAACCTTGGATGAATGTCACCCAAGGAATATTTGAAGATTTAGTTTCTTTTGTGGTGGAAATTCAATTTTTAGTAGGTCTCAAAGAGCATCTCCTCAGGATAACATTCCTGTGAAGCTTGGTATAAATTGTCCCAGAGGCTAATGAGAAGTCATTTAAAGAATTTGTTGACATACAGACAACATACCTATGATATTAAACAATCCCATAATTTCACCATAAGTATTTTGTGCTCAGGTGAGCCAAAAGAATGTGCTTATTCCAATATATACTGTCAACCTGAAACTTCTTTATTTTGTGCAATTTCTTCTTTTGTCACAATGTTTTCAAAAAGCCGTCTGCTGCAGAGGCGGTAGAAAGCGTCTATATGAGGGAAAGGGTTAAAGCTTCTGGCAGCATTAAGCAACAAGTGTAAATTAAGGTTATGACTGTTTGAATGTGCAGGCTGTTCTGAATTTACACTGGACGCAAATAAGCGAAGGTTGGTTTTCATTGAGTACATTTCATATTATTTTAAAACACCATCAGTGGGGTAAAACTCAAATAAAACATAGCTAAAAAAATTGGTCTGGTTATAAAGTTTATTATAAATCCATAACAATCCAAATGCTGTTAGCACGACATTAGCACAAAAGCATACTAATATTATTACATAAATGTCAATAAATTATTAAGAAAACACATATCTGCAATAAATAATACAAAAACCCTAATAAAAATATCTGACTGTTCAATGTTTAGTGAATACATAACACTTTAACTTAAAAGAGAAAAAGTTGTACTTCATGATAGATGCACTATAAGAGTTATGGCCCCTGTATTGCAGAGTCAGCATTGTGGTGATAAACCCTTTACCTCATATAGACGCTTTCTGACGCCTCTTCAGCAGGCAGCTTTTTGAAAACAGAGTGACAAAAGAAGAAATTGCACAAATTTTTCCACTTTTAGTCATAGGTTAGCCATTCAATTATAAAAAAATTCTATTTTTTGACTAAATATGTTCATAGTCGTCTGCTGCAGAATTTTTTTGTATGTGGGAAAAGGTTAACTTTTTCCAACATACAACAAATCTGAAGTTGATGACTTTGAAAATTTGTCTACAAGTGGGAAAGGGTTAAAAATGAGGCTTTTAAAAGTGCACAGTGAAAACATCAACATTCAGGAAACAAGAGACTTAGGCACTGAATTTCCTAAACAAAAATATCTTCATATTTCCAGATGGAATTATTTTTCCTCAAATAATCCTTAAAATAGAAGATGAAGTTATGGGTTAACCCTTTCCCTCATAACGCCTCTGCAGCAGACTTTTTGAAAAATAGCGACAAAAGAAGAAATTCCTGTCACCATGTTTTCAACTCTATTCAATTATTATTTCAAAATAATTTGATTAAGTTTTCAAAGTCATGTGCTGCAGATTTGTTGTATGTAGGAAAGGGTTAAATCAGTCGAAAATCATTTTCATGCAATATGAATCTTTTAACAAGAGGAACATGATGGTCCTATATCACTCACCTGATTTAACAGAACTGAACAGTTTTTCAATGTTCTTAGTCTATATGTATAAGCAAAAATGAGCCCTCTCCCTTGGTGACCATGTTTATCAGTGGATGGGAATAATATGAAAAATCTTGGAAGAGGGTCACCAAAGGTACCATTGGATTTATACAAATTTATTTCCAAATCTATCATATGACACTACTAGTTTGGTTTCCAGTATAACCCTCTAGTCTTTGTTACAATGCTGAAACCAAAATATGAAAATGAAGCCATGTCAGCGGTTTAACGTGAGTTACTTTGGCGCTCAAACAGGCAAATCTTATGTACATTTTTTCGAAATACACCAGTCCTCATAAATCACTTTATGTGGAAAAAAAAGAATATCTCATTTAATAAACTCGTAAACTAAGCTGAATATGAAATATGAGGCCAGACAAGGCTCATGACATATCATCTTAGTAAACTGGTTTATTAACCCTTTCCCTCATACAACAATTCTGCAGCAGACGACTTTGAATGAATTTTGTCAAAACATAGAAAACCTTTTTTAATTTAATGGATAACCTATGACTAAAAGTGGAAAACATTGTGGCAAAGGAGAAATTGCACGTTTTGTGCAATTTCTTCTATTGTCACTATGTTTTCAAACAGCCGTCTGCTGCAGAGGCGTCAGAAAGCGTCTATATGAGGGAAAGGGTTAAAGTGATGAGAAATAAACACTCATGTAATTACCTCAATATACATATAAGGAAAATGATACCCACTCTCTGGTGGCCATGTTTATCAACGGAACTAAATCATTTTAAGTAATCGCATTTTTCTTTCTGATGTCACAGCAACCAAAGTTCTACATGGAATTAACTTATTGAAACCACTTATAAAGAGAAAATACCTTAGGCACATTCCTGTGAAATTATTTTGGTTTATTGATTTAGGAGGAAAAGTTCATAGTAAATGTGAACTGACCAACGACAATGTATGATGAATGTTGAGTGATCACAATAGCTCACCCGCACTTCATGCTGAGTTAAAAACACACATGCATGCTTACTATACTAACTTGTTACAGTAACAATACAATACATGAGCCATCCCACGAAAAACAACAACATTATGGAATATGCGTAATGTATCGACCAAATCAGCCTGCGTTGTCCGCCCAGACTGATCCGGGGCCGATACATTCAGTCTCAGGGGGATAGATGTATAAAACACTGATTCCTAAAACAGAAAATCCATGGAAGGCAATAAGTATCTGCCCAGGTTAGCCTGCACGGTATGCTTATGCTGATCCGGATCGATACTTTACGCAAAGTCTACAATGTTGGTTTTCTCATGAGACGGCTCATATGTACATTGTAAATTTGACTAATGTTACCATTGAACTTTTAATAAAGAGCTCTATCCCAAGGTATAATCATTAATTGTTATGAATATGATTGGGTAAAGTCGCAAGGAATAACAATTCTTGTATCAACGATTAATGTTAAATAATATATACATTACTTAATCATAGATCAACGACAATTGATGTCATGTGTCATGAATGTTTTTATAAAAGTAGCTGTGCTTTAAATATGGCTCTTTCATGACACAAACATGTACATGTATGACAACTTAAATGATGACGTAATAAATATATGACACCATTCCTTATTATCCTGTTGACTGCTAATCTCCCTATAAGAAAGTATGACTTTTCTAATTCCTGTATACAGTCAAACCTGTGCTAAAGATTACCTTTGAATAGCAATATCCTGTCTAAAGCTATCATATTTTTAGTTTCCAAATTACTCACTTTCTGCAGAAATGAAACTGTAAGTAAAGCCCACCTGTGAAAAAAGACCAGATTGGTGTCTTCCCATGGGTGGTCTTTCTTCACAGGTTCCATTGTACTTCTATTAATGTTTGTAGTTTATGTAAATTAAGTAACCCTATCGTAAATACAGCAAATCTGGAGAAAACAACATTGAAAACATTGTGACAATTTCTCCTTTTGCTTCAATGTTTTCAACTCAATTCAATAATTTATAAAATCATTTATAGCAATTTCCCTTATTTTTGTCTTGATCTTTTCAAAAGTAGTTGGCTGCATATTTGTTGTTTGTAAGACATTGTTAAAGCTAGTTTGGCCATATTTAAGCAGTTTAGGTGCTAATATTAGTATATGTTGCAATCTAGCTGTTTACTGTTTTATATTAACTTCGACCTAGATCATAGAGTCAATAAGGGTTTTGACTAAGTTTAATGGAGGACTGTTCAAGCTAGATAGTGCATCTATCACAGACTTTTCCATTATTTTCCCTGTCAAAAGACAATGACAATGAAAAATGTAGGAAAATGTTCACAGTTATAGCAATAAAACAAAAATGTGTAAAACAAAATATGATAAATAAAAATATACATAATATAAAATGTTTTGATTGTGCACAAAAAAATAACGTTAGAAGCAAAAGCATTACGCCATATAATTAACAATATTAAAAATCTAAGTTTTCAAATACATGTACTCTAATTTGACAAGCAGAATAATATGGCAATTGAAGAAAAACTACAATGCAATATTTATTCAAGAAATGTAAAAAGTTTCTTTTAACATTGAAAAAAACCCAGAAAATGTAACCTTTCAAGTGAAAGATATTCTTCAGATAAATTTTGGAATGAATGTCACACAGGAACACTGCTTCAAACAAAGTATAAAGAAAGATTTATTTTTATTCTATAGTCTTATCCGCAATAATATGAACTGACCAGAGAAATTGTTCATAAGTCACAGGTCTCAAGTGCCTGATCAACATTTTTATCTCTTTCCCATATATAGATGCTTTCTGACGCCTCTGCTGCAGATGACTTTTGAAAACACTGTGACAAAAGAAGAAATTGCTTAAAACAAGCAATTTCTCCCTTTGCCACAATGTTTCCAACCTCATTCAAGAATTGTATGAGTCCATTAAATGGACTGTTTCTTATTTTTGTCTACATGCTTTCCAAGTCGTCTGGGGGTTAATAACTTGTATTCACAATAACTAATATTCTCTTTTCTCAATCATATCATCTACACTGTCTTGAATTATACTTAATCCCTTTCCCACATACAGAAACTTTCTGACAGCTCTGCAGCAGACGACTTTTGAAAACATTGTTCACAAAGTTCTCTTGTTTTGATTGCACTGGATATATTGACATGTGATAGAACACAAAAATTAACATTATATTGGAAAAGAAAGAGTAAGTTAATCATAAACTTTGATATATTTCACTTTTATGCAATGTAATGCTTATTTAACCCTTTCCCACACATAGAAAATGCTCATGATGAGCAATTTTTACTTTTGCAACAATGTTTACAAATCTATTCCATAAATACATTTTCATTGTCTGCTGAAAATTTATTGTATGTGGGAAAGGGTAAAATATTTACCTGATACAACCTTCTTTAAGTAATCTGTTTTGAAAAATTCCAGGAAGAAAATTTTAAAATTTGAAGTACAACATGTAATATGTCGTAACAGGGTTGGAAGCATACTCCGATAAGACAAAAATACTCAATTTGACTGATTTCTCCATTTCCGACAAAAAAGTCTGAAACAGGTAAAGGATGAGAAGGTTCAGTGCAGTCAGAAAGGTTTAAATCTGTGAAAAAACAGGCCTAAAAGTGAGCAGATTCATCTCAAAACATGCATATTTACACTTGCCCACATACAACAAATCTGGAGCAGACGGCTTTGAAAACATCTCAACAATAATTTAGAAAATCTCTAAATGAGAAATTGCTCGATTTGAACAATTTCTTCTTTTGTCACAAAGTTTTCAAAAGACGTCTGCTGCAGAGGCGTCAGAAAGCGGCAATATTTTGATGCATCTGGAGCAAACACTTTCGAAAATATTTTGGCATGTATAAGAAGAAATTGTTTAAATCTATCCTTTCACCATAATGTGTTAACATCTTTAACATTGGAAATAGATTTTTTTCTGAGTTGAAAACATCATGACAAAAAGAGAAAATTGCTCATTATGATCAATTTACCCTTCACAGACAATGCTTTCAGTCATACATTTGCTATAGGGGCGTTCAATGTTTTCTGCCGCAGTGGCATCGAAAATCTAATCTAAATTATGGAAAGCATTAACCCTTTCCCTCATAGGACGAATCTGTAGCAGACGACTTTGAACATATTTTGTCAAAACATAGAATATCTCTGTAATTGAATGGATAACCTAATTACCTATGACAAAAAGTCGAAAAAATTGTGTCAAAAGGAGAAATTGCACGTTTTGTGCAATTTCTTCTTTTGTCACTATGTTTTCCAAAAGCTGTCTGCTGCAGAGGCGTCAGAAAGCGTCTATATGAGGGGGAAAGGATTAATACACAAAGAACTCGTATTCCCACATATCAGCAGCATAGCCCTCTTTGTGACAGCCTTTGAGGCCTGATTCTCTAAGACATTTTTCAATGTACTCTAGACATTTCTCTTTATTTGGCACATCTGACAATATATTCTGCTGTCTGGAACACATGAATACAGGATTGTTTGCCACAAAAGGCACTTTCTTGACCAAATGCGGATTGTTCAAGTAAAAGTTGGGAAGGCGCTCGTTCTGGAAAGCATCTTGTAGGAAATTGACAATATCCGAAAACCGGTCAGCTAAATGGTCAAATGTCCATTGTTGTGGTGAACTCTCCAACAGAAGGAAGTTGATCGTGTGGGATATATGGGCGGTCAACAGTTCCCCTCTGTCCAGAAGATTATTCCTGTTACAGCCAGTAAGCAATGATTTAAGTATCATCAGCAAAGTGGTGTGACATGAGTTGACCCCTGCATGTTTCATTTTCAGATCAATACACCGTAAAAAAGCTGAATGCACCTCAGAAAAATTCAACGACCACAAAAAGTCAGGAGGGATGGCCGATTTCTTTGAATTGGTTCCCTGCTCATCTCCATAGCTTATAGGTTGTGGCATAACATAAACAGGAATATCTTGGAACCAGCCTTCCATTGGAAGCAGCATAACAGGGTATATGGCAATCTTGATGTCTGTAAGTCCAAGTCCAACGATATTCTTTGTGTCCAAATTGATTGACAATTTGGATGAAGTTGTGCGGTTAATCTTGAACGGTAACCTATCCATCGGAGTCCTTGTCTTTGTATACAAACCTTGCAGGCACATGTCAATTAACTCCTCTGTCGCATAGTAAAACTCACTGCCTGACATATAGTATGGCGACTCTGAGTCTGCTATATCAAGTTTACGCAAAGTCCCTTGCTTAACAAGGTCAGACGGTTTATCTGTCTGTGCGTTTATCAGCACCTGGCCGGGTGGTATTCTCCCTTGTCTGTCCATATGTACAACTCCACATGGTAAGACCGATGGCTGAAGTATCATCAAAACATCAAACTGGTTTGCTTTACCAACTTTGGTGCCTTTTGCAGCAGACCCACTTGGCACCATGTCAATAAATCTGTAACCTTTAGATGTGACTAGGTCATTTAATTCCATTTTCAGGAGCAACAGAGCATAGTTAGTTATCATTACAGAGCATGTCCAAATATCAAAACTTACTGGACAAACTCTTTGAAAATATCGAAGGAGTTGCTGATCAATTGGGTTTAAGCTTGCATCATTTACATTGGGATACAAAGGTTCTTTCCATGCCATCTTTTGTTGAAACTGTTTAAACATCTTCCACTCTGAGGTACTGGCATTGATTGATGGAGATGGTGAGGATTCTGTATCGTATAACTGTAAAGCTGGAGAACTACCAATTCTTTGTCTATGATGTATTGCTCGACGTGCAAGTCTCGGTGTAGCAGTTGCTAATAAAGATTGACTCATAGGACCGGGTGACGGAGCTGGTATTAATTTCTTATCTAGTTTAACAAACAATTTGTCACCTGTTCTGTCCAGAAATTCTGCCACATTCAGCTTCCCCTGAGAGCTGTCACTTAAACATAACTGATATACCAACTTTACAAGTTCCTTTTGGTTACATTTAAGTTTATTCTCACTCAGATCTGATTGTTTTTCTATGTTTAATACAGATGGTGATGTTGGTTTTACAGGTTCCACAGATCTTTCTTTCATTTCATTTTGAATTGTATTAGATTCCACTACCGCATGATCAACATGTTTTTCCTTTGCCTTTTTCTTTTTCAAACATACTAGAAACAAAACAATCAAAATAAAGAAGAAAACGCCAAACAGTAGGCTTAATCCCAGCGAAGATTTTAGAATATCTGCTGGCACAATTTTCAGCGAGTAATTTCTAATAGAGTGGCATGACTCTGCAAGTCTTTCCTTGAGTTTGACATCAATCTGACGTTCTGAAGTCACAACAGGTTTTGAAGCACTTGTGTCAAAAAAGGCATGAATGTGTGAGAATAAACTTTTTTCATACTTTGGTTCCTCAGAATGTCTTGAATGGGATAAATATTTCTCTTTTTCCAAGTCCTCTTGAAATACTGTAGTCACACATGAACATTCTAAAATCTGTAAGGTGATGTTGTAGTACACCAAATTGCCCATATCGTTCAAACAAGTACCGGTACCCATCATGTGTGGCTTTATATTCTGACAGTCTGAAATAAGAATGAGATATGGTTGTTAATCAGGATATTTTCAAATTGTATGCTGTTATCAAGCTATGTATCTATAGACAAGAAATCACTGTACTGAGAGAAGAAGCAGATGCACATGTGCAGCAGACGATTTTTTAAAACATTATTGCAAAAGGATATATTAAAACAAATAACTGAAACAAGATTACGCGAAATAACTAACGTATGATTACATAATAACAGAAATATACTAATAGGACCAAGTGAATCTTAAGTCATCAGAAAATATTGATTCCAACACATCTCATCTTCTTTGCTGAGTTTAATTAAAGGCTCGAGCGAAGCACGCCTATAGGTTACACGTACAAACACATCATACGAGTTCAAAACAACGAGAATTCTGTACAATCTTACTATTTTTCACATATCAAATCTCAACCCCATAGGACTTTTTTTCGGCCATCTTGCTTCCGGTGTTACTGGTCTGACAAAT
>JAUELF010291023.1:0-10050 GCA_031471495.1 Clinocardium nuttallii | reverse complement strand
TTGTGCAATTTCTTCTTTTGTCACTATGTTTTCAAAAAGCCGTCTGCTGCAGAGGCGTCAAAAAGCGCCTATATGAGAGAAAGGGTTAAATTTAATTTCAATTGCTGCAACATGTCACTCAAAAGAGTTGTAAACATGTCATTGATCAATTTATCCTTTTGCCATAATGATTTCTAATGTCATATAGATCTGCTTTCGATGCATCAGAGTATGTTAGCAAGTGGGAAATGGTCAAGGTTAAGTTCACCACCAAACTTAATACTCCCTCAAGAATCACAAAGAAGAAGTAATTTAAAACTGAAATGGAGGCTAAATCAATGATGAATGACTCGAGTTTTGTTGTGGAAAATTGACATGTTACGCTGATTGATTATTCTTGGTAATTAAAAATGGTGGAAAAAAAGGCTTTATGGTTCCTCTGAATATCATAACCTTCAAGTTCCTTGTAATGACGTGAGTCATTCATAATAGTCTATTATAAGTGTTACTTAACTAGAATCGGCTCATTTTGAGCATTGCTTAGAGAACATAAATTCATGCCAATGAAAAATGAGACAGAATGTAAAATATGGTTGCAGAAGAAATTGTTCACATATTATAATTTTCCCTTTTCCATGCAGACATTAATATTAATATCTGAAACATTTGAAGAAAGAAAAATGTCACATGTAGAAAGTATGATACAAAATTGAAAACATCAAACAAGCAATTTCTCCTTTTCCAACAAATTTAACTGCCCTTCATAAGCTTCAAATGTTGTCCGTTAAATGAAAAGGGTTAAGGCTTTTACATTGTATGGCTAACCCTTTCCCACTCCCAGACACATTTGAAGTATTGGTTGCAGACATTTTTAACTCCTGAAAACACTTAGTAGACAATAGTAGAAATTGGTCTTATTGAGCAATTTCTTCTTTAATCTAATTTTTTTTAATTCTATTCAATGCGTATTCTGTGTTTCATGGAGATTTTTAAATATTTTTGCCTAAATGGTTAGAGTACATGTAGTCTGATGCAGATTTATTGTGTGTGGGAAAGGGGGGTTATAGCGATATTCTAGCTGGAAGGCATGATTTAATTGATTTGCCAATAAGCTTTAAGTGAGAGTTACTGTATGCCATCTGTTTCTACATGTTAGATGCTGTCAAAAATTTAGTTAACCCTTTCCCACATCAAGATGCTTTCTGAGGCCCACGCAGCAGATGACTTTTGAAAACATCATGACATAAAGAGAAATTTAGTTGCCACTATGCTTTTAACTCAATAATTTAACTGTCAAGTTATTATCCCTAATTTTGTTGAGATGATTCCAAAGTCGTCTGCTGCAAATTTATTGTAGGTGGCTGCGCTGCGAAAGGGTTCATATTATATATTATTTTTGGCCAAAGCTTTTTCCATACCGCTAGAAACTTGATAAAAAATGCCACATCTTGAATAATGCTGCAAATGTGTCAAGATGTGTCTGCAGGTTGGGAAGGTGAAATGACTCATACTGAGAAATGTCTTCTTTCCCAAATACGTTTTCCAAAATCATCTGTTACTGGGAGGTCACAGCCTGGATTCCTTTGTTTCCAAGGAAGCCTTAGGGGTTAATTCATCCCAAATTAGCTCTCAGCTCTCTTCTATTTGAAACACCACTCTTGACCGGTTCATAGAGCAACCAAGATGAATTCTGTGGATTCTTAGTTAATTCAACCTAAGTTCTAACACAAATAATCAAATATTGAAGGTAGGAAACCTTTATTGAACCCAGCTTCACATTATAACTTCTTATATCTGTGGATGAAAACCAGCCTGGTATATACTTGAATGGTGTTTTCCATTGCATTAAGTTATATCACAAGAATTTCCTTGAAAAAATACAAGGACTAGTCTATTGACATTATTTATGCTGACACTGATGCATCATTGCATCTTTCGTAATGCTTTCCCTGCAACTCTGAATGCCAAGGAGTGAAGTCATTGTTTAAAGCCTTTGGGATCACCAAACTGGGTATCAAACCATGGTCACCCGCTCTTTATTGGCAGATGCTCTAACCACTACACCACAGATTCTGTTGTTTCATAGCTTTTTAAATAGGCGAGCTTATGTAGTCACGTTGGCGTTGTTTCACACACTTATTCAGGGTCATTAGATGACCTTGTATGTCAAACCTTTGTGTGCAAGGCCTTTTCTCAGACACTGTGTAAGCTGTTGCTTTGAAAATTCACACACTTATTCAGGGTCATTATATGACTTTGTATGTCAAGTCCAATAAGTCTCTTGTTATTTCATGAATTTACTGATGACTGTTTTTCTAATATTATATCTTCAGATTTATTAGTAATTCCTTTTTTTCCATCAATGGTTCCTGAAGTCATCTGGTGCACAGGCTTCAATGCGTCAGATGTGTGTGACTGAAAGGGTTAAATGGTAAATATTAAATAATGAATATTATAATGAACTGGTTTTCACTGTTAAAGGTTTCATAAACGTGAGCAACATGTGTTTCAATTGTGTGTTAATGTATTTTTGATCATAAAAGAAATATGTGTCTGTTTTTGAAGATGATTTAATAACATTAAAGAGTTTTGTGAGAAAAATACCCCCTAAGTTCATCCAGACTGCCCAAGTCATTTCCTTTCCTTTTCCAACCTACAATAAATTAATGCTGCAGATCATCATGCTTTGAAAACATCCAGGTAAAAATACAGAAATAGTCTGGCAATAATAGTTTGAATGTTTAGTTAAAAAAGGTTGTGGCAGCAGCTTATATAGAAACAAACAATTTCATCTTTGTCCACACTGTTTCAAAAGTCAACTGCTGCATATGCCTTCGAAATAGTCTTAATGTGGGAAAGGGTTGACTTCTTTTAAATTTTTTTTTTTCTTTTTCTGAGAATAGTTTTTAGGTAGCTGGTACAATTGATGTGGTTATGCCGTAATGTCTAATATAATCCTCATTTTATTGGTCGGACTGGGCTGTTTACCTGATATGATAATTTTACCCTTTCCCACTCACACCTGCAGCAGTCTGGCTTTCGTTACAGTGGTTTAAACAACATCCGTTCATAACACTTTCATTTCAACTTTTCCAACATACAGGCGCTTTGTGACGCCTCTAAGCAGCAGCATACAACTTTTATATCATAACGAGCAATTTCCCTTTTTGCAATGTTTAATTTTTATTAGATAACAATACTTTCAATTATAAATAGATTTTCCTATTTTTTCACACATGTTGATGTTGTCATAGTCCGTGCAGCATATTTGTTGAAAGTGTTAACATTTGCAGAAATCATTGTCGCAAAATTGCTGTTGATGTGTCAGAAAGTGCATGTGTGAGGGATAGTTTTTGGAAAGGGTTATTGACATATTATAAGGGACCTTGAGGCTACTTGGACCTCTCAGCCATATATCATGACTGTGTACTGTGAGTCATAGAAAAGTGGGAAAGGCTATAATCTATTTTTAACTATTTTAATTTCTAACAGAGACACTTTATTTTTGAAAAAGAGAAATTGATGAAAATGAACCATTTTGTCATTTTCCGTACTATGATTTCTATTTTGAGACAATTGCCTACACACTCTACCTTAATTCTCCCCTTTCCTATGATTTATATTTTGCGGCAATTGCCTACACACTCTACCTTAATTCTCCCCTTTCCTACATAAGAAAGAATCTGCCACTTTGATAAACATCTGTGAGCCAGTAGGGAAACAAAGACTTAAGAGTATCATTCAGTGTGAGGCTCCAGGAAAACCAACCTTGATGAGGCATGAATTGGCATGACAAGTGTAGATCCAGATCAAACTGCACCTTCATGCACTTTGATCTGGTTCAGCATTATAATTTCACGAATTAGTCTCAGATTCTGGGGTTCAAGAAACTTCAAATAAACATTTCCCTCATATGACAATTCTGCAGTAGATGACTTAGAACGTTTTTTGTCAAAACTTGGAAAATCTCTATATTTGAATGTATAACCTATGACAAAAAGTGGAAAACATTGGCAAAAGAATAAATTGCATGTTTTGTGCAATTTCGCCTTTTGTCACTGTTTTCAAAAAGATGTCTCCTGTAGAGGCGTCAAAAAGCGTCTATATGAGGGAAAGGGTTAAACATTGTCCAATGCATTTAGATCAAATAACATTGATATGCAGTGGTAAATCTTTATTTACACTTGTCCCTTGTCAAACATATGTTAAGGTTGGTTTGCCTAGGGCACAGCTCATTTATTGAACATAGTTGACAAAAAACGTTGTGGCAAATTCAGGAATAATGCTCATAGTGGATGACTTGAAAACATAGTGGCAAAAGGAGAAATTGCTCATGATGAGCAATTTGTCCTTTTGCCACAATGTTTTCAACTCTATTCATTAAACATGCTTTTATTTTTTCAATATTTTTGCCTACAATGTTTTCAATGTTGCCTGCAGCAAAATTATGTGTTTACTGTGGGAATGAATTGTAAGTGTATTGGTTAATTAATTCATCACTGCATAGTTTTAGCTGACCCATGGAGAGATTGGTTACAAGGAAGTTATTTTGATATTTCAACTTCACCTACTTGATCATAACCCTATCCCCTATACTACAAATCTGCAGCAGACGATTTTGAAAACATCTTGAAAAAACATGGAGAAAAAACCATGAAAAATGAAGGTACAATTGGCTTTGCTGAAAAAATTTAAAACATTGAGGCAAAAGGAGAAATTGCTTGTTCTATGCAATGTTTTCAAATGTCGTGTCAGAAAGCTTCTATATGGGGGAAAGGGTTGAATGAATGCAGTGGCAGAGGACTAGATAGAGAATTTTTAGAGAGAACCGGTCTCTTATCCATGGTGTCTCGGTTAACACTCATTTAAACCTTAGGTGTGGGTACTCAAAAATTGTGCTTCATTGAGATGATTCTTTTGAGCACCCACAATATAGGTTTTGGAGGTTAAGTAAGGATTCTAGAACAAGGAAAATGTCCCTTATCTCTTTTCCTCATATAGACGCTTTCTAGACGAGCAGTTTCTCCTTTTTCCACAATGTTTTCCACTTTAAGTCATAGGTTATTCATTCAATTATAGAGATTTTCTATTTTTTGACATATGTTCAAAGTCGTCTGCTGCAGAATTGTTGTATGAGGGAAAGGGTTATCTAGAGCTTTGCTGTGGGAATAGTTAAACATTTAATTAGCTGTAAATGACAGCTGAAGCAAATATACTAGACATACATCTATAAATTAGCCATTAAAGGTCAGTGTTAGTCCTAAGCCTTTTTCCCACATGCTGAATGCACAAGGAGGAACCTGCAGCTGACGACATTTTGAAAACTGTTTGGCAAAAGGAGAAATTGCCACAATCTTTCCACTCTCTTGGATAATATTTATACATAAAGGAAACGTTTTGATTATATAAATTTTCGATAAGCAATTGTTTCTTTTTACATGATACTTTCAAATTTATTAAATAAGTCTTCTTTCATTTTCAGAGATTTTCCGTATTTTTAACTTAACGATTTCAAAGTTGTCTGCTGCAGATTTGCTGTATGGGGAGAGGGGAACCGCTACATCTTATATATTTGTATTTACCACTTGAGTTGAAACACTTGTCTGACAGAAACTCCTTCCTTGCAATCCTATACATAGTAACATAACACAAAACAGAACATCATAAATAGGGGATGATGAAATCTGGGTTATTAACTCGCTTCCCCACATACCACCATTTTGGATAACATCTAGACAAAAATAAGAAAAATCTTCATCAATGAATATATAAATATTGAAAAGAGGTGAAAACATTGTGGCAATAAAGGAGAAATTGTTCATAATATCAGCAAGATCTCCTTCTGCAATAATGTTTTCAAAAATCTTCTGCTGCAAGATGCATGAATAACTTGTTTGTATGTTGGAAAGTCTTATGAGGCCTAGATAGGATGGAAGTAAACAAATCGTCTAATGCAAGAGGTGCAGCAGCAGACACGTCAACAACTTGTTTGTATTTTGGAAAGGGCGGAGGCCTTAGATAGGGTGGAAGTAAACAAGTCTTTTTAAGACATTATAATATCTCCTATAAGTGTAAATAGGTCTTTTCTTACATGATATCTCTCTTAGCACTCATTAAAACCTATGTTGTGGGTACTCACTTTAGAGCATGAATGTCCTGACAGGGGATCAAACCCACGACCGCCTGCACATTTCATTAAGATCAAAAATCGCTAAATGTGGCTCAGGCCATGCGTATGCATCGATCTCTTGGGAAAACATCCTGCATTATTGGTGCCCAACTCACATTATCTTTTACGTACAACAATTGAGTTGGTTTTCCTTAATTTTCCCATCTGTAGATGCAATATGAAGCATATCTAGCAAACAGCACTTGAAAACTTTCTGGTAAAATGTTGTTGTTATTTTCAAATATAATATTTTGTAAACCAGGAAAGTGACACCCTAACCCAATTGCAGAGGCATTTTAATACTGTCTGTTGAAAACTGTGTGGCAATGGAAGAATTTTGCTAATTTTTCTTTTATTTAAATTGTCAATATTTTTTCATCCACATGTTTTCAAAGTCGTCTGCTGCAGATTTGTTGTTTGTGGGAAAGGGTTAAGTAAGAGTCATGTGAAAGTTTATCTAATTGCATGCATTAAATTATTAACATTCCAGATCAGATTGCATGTCTGGATGATTCATTTCTGGCAAAAGGCTTCTCATTGAAGCCGAGTAATGATGCTTGCGAAATTCTCTTTTAGCGAGCATTACATGTTAACTGTTTAGGGTTACTGAAGCAGTTGTGCTGTAATGAAAGACAGCAGTTTTACATGATAAATCTTTTCCCACATACAGGGGCTTTCTGACGCTTCTCCAGCAGACAACTTTTAAAAAACATTGTGACCGAAGAAGAAATTGCTCATAAACTCCTTTTTCCAAAATGCTTTCAACTGTATTCAATAGTTGTTTCATTTAATATAGAGAGTTTGAATATTTGTTATGCCCCCGGAATCATAGATTCAGTGGGCATATAGTTTTTGGCCTGTCTGTCACTCTCACAGTCACTCTGTGGCATAAAATGAAAAATTTAACCTTGGTCACTACTTTTAAACCGTAACATGTACAGCTTCCATATTTCACATGTGCATTCCTTCAATGTAGATGTTGCCATAAGGGGGCATCGGTGTTTCACAAACGCATCTTGTTAATTAATCTTTTCAATGTTGCCTACTACAGATTTGTTGTATGTGGGAAAGGGTCTAAGGGTTACTGAAGCTGAAAGGCTGCTTGTTGACTGCATTGTCAGTTGATTTGCCAGCTTTATAATTGGGGTTTTAATTCTTCCTTTCTCTAGTATTCAAGTAAATTTTGTTCCTGAGGTAACATATCAATGTTTACAATGGGTTGTTTAGTGTCTCAAATTGATTAAAGATGGTAGTTACAAGGAGACAAAGTCAAGATATAACCCTTTCCCACATGTATACGCTTTCTGACGCCTTTCTGGCAGATGACTTTGGAAAACATTGTGGCAAAATATGAAATTGCGCATAATTCCAATAATTTAACTATAATAGAATTTCCATATTTTTGCCCTGATGCTTTCAAAACCGTCTGCTGCAGGTTCATTATACATTATATATTTTAAAAGGGTTAACAATTGAAGTAGGAAAACAAGATAATTGTTACCCTCTTCTTTCCGCTTGCGGGGAATGCTGGTATATCAGAATAAACTTACCCAGGTTAAACGTGTGATATGACTGAAATGCTGTTGAAAGCGGTGTTAAACACAAACAAATACAAATGATTCAGATTGAGTAAAGTATATCATGTATGACAACGTAATAAAATAATGGTGTATTGAACAATAACATGGGTTCTGAATCTCTGCAAATGCAGTCATCAATTCCCTTTTAGAATGGTATTTTTTTACCCGTCTGAGATGTCTTTTAACATTGCCGCAAAAGATTAAGACTGTAATTCCAGTCAGGTGATGGCTTATGAGAATATAGTAGGTTTACTGTCATGATGAGACTGCTGAAGTCACCCGCCAGCACAAAAACAAGTAATATTGTTTAAAAGTTAACCCTTTTGCGCAGAGGCACTTTTATGCATTTACAGCAGACGACTTTTGAGAACATTGGCAAAAGGAGAAATTGCGCATAATGAGTAAGGTCTCCTTTTACCACTTTGTTTTCAACTCGAAACAATAATTTTACATTTTTCTATAGATATCTTCCATACCTCTGCCTAAATATTTATCTCCGCGTATATTATTATTTGTACATGGGAAAAGGTGTTAATAAGTTCAGTTTGCAAGAATGCAAATTTGAAAAAAAGTCTATGTGCCCTTGGGTCTAGAAAAAGGTAGTAAGGTGTTAAGCTGATCCTTCCCTCACAATGTCTCTATTATAACCAAACTCTACCCTATGTTGTTGTATTCCAATGAATTGTTCAAAGTGAGAGGATTCTTTTTTGTACCCACAACATAGTGTTAGAGGATCAAATAAGGATTTTTCAGCATGAAATACACACATTATATGGACTAATGAGTTCTGGGCCATGACTTCATATCCGGAACATATCGGAACATATGGAATAGTTCCTTGTACATGACTCATGAATTTCATGATTATGCAAGTAGCTCGTATTTTTTTACTGGGTTTACCCTTAATTCACCCTTTTATCAGAATGTTCTGTAAGTCGGTAATGAAGTTATTGAATTTGGGATGTGTCGGGGTTGAATTATTTGAAATATCTAATTAAATCATTAGAAATTAAAATGTTGATTGTTTTATTGGGTTTTTACGCAGTTTTCAACATTATTTCAATTATAATATCATAGTGACATTTCACTTAATCATGATCCCTGGGTTATAATCCAGAACAATTTGCCCTAAGCTATTTTTTAGGGCACTCCACCATGAATGCAGCTTTGCGACTGGGGATTGAAACCAGGACACCCGGTTCAAAATCCCGATCGCCTAACATTGCAGCCACTGGGGATACCTAGAATATTTCCAAATGTACATCAAGTCTGTTGCAAACTACGTACTTGATCCTTATGTGAACTTCACATTATGGCAGTGTTTTCAAAAGTTGTCTGCTGCAGTTGTGTCAAAATGCATTTATCTGCAAGAGTTATATCAGCAATGGTGGACATGGATCAGTTAGAAAACCTGAAGTGCATGTGTTTGCTATTTGTTCTACATTTTTTTCTTTGCATGAACTTAAGGCTTATAAGTAACGGTTTACCATCTGTTGGTTGCATAGATAAAAGTACAACAATTTTACAGGATTTGGGTTTATGATTCTGTGGTTATTGCAAGCATGTGTGTGTGTAAATGCTTAGAGAAAATAAATATGGCTCCTAACTGTTACCCACATACAACAAATCTGCAGCAGAAGACTTTGCAAACATGTAGGGAAAATTAATGAATATCTGGATAATTGGAAATGGCATTATTGAATGGAGTTGAAAAAATTGTGATGAAAGTAGAAATTGCTCATCATGAGCAATTTCTCCTCTGCGTTTTCAAAAGTGGACGACTGCTGCAGATGTGTTGAAATGCGCCTGCAGGTGGGAAAGGGTTAGCTCTCAATGCTTCTTGTCTTAGATGATGGTTTTATGAATAGATGTTTGATACATTGCATGGAGAGGGGTTTGATTGATTGTTTGTTAAGTGTTGAACGCTGTTAAGACATATAATGGCAACCTGAATTGACCTTCCCATGTATTTCCTGTCTTTCCAACACCAGTACTCCACACCAAAGTCTTTCCAAGCAAAGGACTGCTTTTCCACATGTCAGCCCATTGGTGGTAGATGAATAACACCTGTCACATTCATGACAAAATCACAATAAATAAGAGCTTAATTAACTAATAAAATTGATAAGGTGTGTTTGAATTAAAAGGATTCGAATCCCGGCTCGGCCAACTTTCTTTCCGACGTTTGACAAATGTCAATGAGACATGCGTCATTCGTCTTCCACCAGTGGGCTACGTCTATGCGGAAAAGCAGCCAGTTGCTTGGGAAGATTGTTGTGTGGAGTACTCTTGTGAGAAAACCAGGAAACACACGAGTAGGTG
>JAUELF010291013.1:0-10050 GCA_031471495.1 Clinocardium nuttallii | reverse complement strand
CACAACATTCTTTCCAAGCAACTGGCTGCTTTTCCACATAGACTAAGCCCATTGGTGAAAGACAAATGACACATGTCACATTGACTTTTGTCAAACGTCTAAAAGAAAATTGGCCGAGCCGGGATTCGAACTCACAACAGGAGAAATGAAATGAGAAATTGTACTTTTTTCCACCAATGTTTTTTATCTCCATTCAATATCTATACTTTCATTCGTTGATAGAAATTTTCAAAATTGTCTGCAGCGGGCAGCTTTGTTGTAAACTTTGTAAAGGAAAGGGTAAACACTAATCAATACCTTGTAAACCTGATGATGTTTGTTTATAATGACAATTAAGTTTGTTCTAGAATCGTCAATGAAATACTATATCAGTGCATCTTTCAATTAACCCTTTCCCACATACAAGAAATCTGTGTAGACTTAAAAAAAATGTAGACATCTTGACAAAAACATTGAAATTTTCTATAATTGAAGGATCATCGCTGAAAAAATAAGAAACCATTGTGGCAAATGGAGAAATTGCTTGTTTTGAGCAATTTCTCCTTTTGCTACAATGATTTCAAAAGTAGTCTGCTGCAGAGGCAATTCAGATAGAGTCTATATCTAGAAAAGGGTTAAGCCCTTTGCCTGATACAGACGACTGTTTCCAATTTAACTTTCATACATTATAAAAGAGGTTAAAATGCCATATTTTCAATCAAGATATTTTCAAAGTCGTATAATTGTCTTATGAGGGAAAGGGTTAAGCAATTTGAATCAATAATCAATTCTTTCCTGAGAATATATGTAATACCAGATTGAATATCATTAAGATTTAATACAATCCATTAGGAAAACAACTTGGGAAATATATTATATTTGATTGTTACAAAATACAGTAATTTCAACCTACCTCTGATGTGTGTGAATTTGTCTGCTGCAGATTTGTTTAATGTGGTAAATTTGTATTAATAATTAAGTCTTTTGTAATGTATGTTTAGAAAATTGGAAGATTGAATTTTTTAAATATCCAAAATCATATGCATTACAATTTGACATTCCCCTAAAACTACATGTATTCATGCACTTTAAGATTCCTTTGACTGAAGTTTCTGTTCAAATATCGCAGTCAAGAATAAATACCAGCCCCTTGATCAAGCATTTAAATCGCTCTTCAGTATTCAATGTTTGTATTTTGGGCAGAGTTTTTTAAAAAATCAGTCAACATCAATGAGATCATTGTGAGGATTTTCTGTCTTTCTCATATTGTTTTCATCAAAATGTGATTCATTAGTTTAATGAAAGAAAGGATGAACTGTTTGCTAATATGTAATTAAACCCTTAACCACATACAATAAACATGCAGCAGAATTATATATACTTTGTAAACTTATGTAGACATTCGAAAAACATTATGAATAATTTCTCTGTTTTATTGTTTGGTATTGTGCACCGCTTTCAACAATTGTTCAGTGTTTCCTCGATATGTAACGTGTCCACATGTACTACTATAGTCCATTTATCCTGACACCATGCAGCCTGAGTCAGTCATAATTTAACCATTACTCTCAGCCAATCTCTTTCAATGCTGCAGAGGCATTTTATAGTTGTCTATACCTTATCAGGGAAAGGGTACAAACAATGTTAATTAAGGTAAGGTGAGACAGTGCTAAATAGCTGGAATTTTTTCTAACTCTTTCCAACACATTCACAGCAGCGACTGCTTTTAAAAACAGTTCAATTTAATTAAGGAGAATTATTGCTCTTCATGAGTGATTTCTTTTAATTGCTGCAATGTTTTCAACAATTCAATAAATATACTTTTTATTTTAGAGATGTTCCATGTGCCCTAGTGATGTTTTCAAAGTCTGGTCTGTTAAAGATTTAGAGTATGTGGGCAAAGGTAAATAGACTTTGGGCATAAATCTGCACTTAAACTTATAAAGGTCATGTTGAGGTCTACCTTAGAGGGATTAATCTTACAAGAACATTAACCCTTTCCCACATATAGACACTTTCTGATGGAAAAAATGACTAAAGTGCTTGTTTTGAGCAATTTCTTCTTTTGAAAAAACTGTGCTGCAGAGGCGTCATTAAGCGTCTGTATGAGGGAAAGGGGTAAACCTTGGCTTCAGTTGATGGTTCAATTTGGGACATTTAAGGGTTTTAAAGTGTTTCCGTTTTAGCATCACATACAGGTAACATGAAACTGCTGGGACTACCCTTCTAGTTTTTGTCAGTTGTTACAACAGGCGCTATAATATGTAAACAGCCAGTGATGGCTTCACTGGCAAGCAACAGGTGCAGGTGCACATAGAATCACCTTGAGTTTTTACTTTTAACCTATGATCAGCCGTCCCGTGAGAAAACCAACAGTATGGCCTCTGCATAATGTATTGACCTTGATCAGCCAGTGCGCAGTCCACACAGACTGATCCGGGTTGACACATTCCGTCTTAGGGGGATAGAATTATAGAGTAGTGATTCCTGAAACAGAAAATCCACAGAAGGCGAAAAGTCTATCCGGGTGAGCTTGTGTGGCATGCTTTGGCTGATCAGGTTTGATACTTTATGCATAGTCCACAGTGTTGTTTTTCTCGCGGGACAGCTCATATGTTACGTAACAAGAGCTGCAAGATAGACAATCCCTAGCTGAAATATTGCACCTTAATCTCAAACTCAGTATATAAATCATACTTCAAAATCTAAAGCAAATACAATTATGACAATTTACATACAGTCTGGTAGCTTGAGCAAACATTTGGACAAAAAATACCTTGATTGACAATACCAGGGACGTAGATAAATCCCTGACAATACGCAATAACCCAGATTTACTGTTCTCATATATTTTCTGTAAATAAAATGGAATGTTGCATGTGATTTTTTTCTGGCTGTGCACATGTAATGTCAAGTGCAAAGTCTTAACAATTACTTATATGTATGTATTATTCAAAACTTTAATACATAAGAAAACATTTGCAATTTCCATTCAATTATTTTACCCAATCTTAGAATATATTCTGTTCTTAAAGAAAACTGGGGGTGGAGATATTGAGAGAGGATTGTCTGGGTCAGAGTTTAAATCTTTTCAATCTCTCTATAATTAAAACGCTTTGGATTGAAGATGAAAGAAAAATACACAATCTTTTAAGGATAAGTATATGGTCCATTATTTACACTAGCTTGGACAGGGTCATTGTTACTTACTGACATAACAAGGGCACATCACTCTTAAAGAAAATAGACACATTTTAAACTACTTGGGGATGAAAATATGTTAACACTTTACCCTGACAATCATCAATTCAGCCATTCATTCTCAAGTTCTTGTAGCATTTAAGCTGACCCTCATTCTTTTATCATATTTGACTTGAAATAATAATTAGTAAACAAAAACATGAAATTATATTCTTGAGGACAAGGAAATGTTTCTACTATTTTGTTTAGTCCAGGTATTACATTTTGACTGTTTATATATGTCAGTGCAATAAATAACGTTGAATTATGTAATAAGGAAACAATTCACATCTGCAGCAAAAAACTATAAAGTCAGGGTTGTCAAAAATATGGAAAATATATAGATTCTTACTGACAGGAAGTTTAGTTAATGAAAAGAGTTGAAAACATTGTGGCAAATGGAGAATTCTGCTCATGCTTTAGCCACCAACCATGACTTCAAAAGTTGTCTGCTACAGGTGCGCACACCTGCAAATGGGCAAGGGTTATTAAGCCTTTGATTGACACACATAAGTAACAGTGTTGTAGAAATGAGATTATTTCAATTGTTCAACAACATTGTGTTTATCAGTAGGTGGTCTGGGATAGAACTATTTTAAGTGGCCCACTTTGTTGAAGCTTTCATTCAGAAAAATCCAATTTAAAATTTCAAAACAGTTCGGTCATAATTATCCCCGAGACATGAAGACTGAATGATAAGATATTTATCTTAGAGAAATGTTTAAAGAAGAACATGTCTTCATGAACATAAAAGTTGTAACATTCCTTAAAACATAAATTCATTACATTAGGATAACCCTTTCCCTCATATAGACGCTTTCTGTCGCATCTTCAGCAGACTGCTTTTTGAAAACCTTACGAGCAATTTCTCCTTTTGCCACAATGTTTTCCACTTTTAGTCATAGGTTATCCATTCATATATAGAAATTTTCTATTTTTTGACAAATACGATCAAAGTCGTCTGCTGCAAAATTTACATATGAGGGAAAGTGTTAAGTCTTGTAAGGCTCAATATTATATCTGGTACTTTATTATTAACAGATGCATCTACCCGGAGAGAGAGATGACTTTTGTAGACATTGTTGCAAAAGGAGAAAATTATAATAATTAATTGCAACCATTTTGCAACTGACGTTCTGCATGATATATATACTTTAATTCCCACATGCAGACGCATTTTGACGCAATTCTGTGGCAGACAACATTTCGAGGCCGAGGTTTTCACAGTTATCCTGGCAAATTTGTTGAATGTTGGCTGAGGGTTAAATTGTATCAATATTTGAATAAATTGCCATTTCCTTGATCTGAAAATTATTGGCACATTAAAGCAATATTTAGTAATAAATTCAGAGTGGTCCTTTTACTTTGGCATATATATTTATATAGATGTATATGTTATTAATTATTGTGTGTGAAGTAAATCAATTTTCTGTGAACCTGTTATTAGATATGTCACCATTGAATGTTAACCCTTTCCCACATGCAACATAATATAATCTGCAGCTGCGCGAAACATTACTTTCGAAACATATCGGCACAAATATAAAATATTTCTATAAATATAAGTAAAATTATCGCATATAGTTAAGACATATTGTAGCAAACTGAGAAATTGCTCATTGGGAGCAGTCTTTCTCCTTTTCACACAATGATTTCGAAAGACATCTGCTTCAGATCAACCAGCTTCAACTATATATGAGCAAGGGGTTTAAATACTTATATCATTAATTGCTTGCTTAATACTTCAAAGGACTGGATGAAAATATTTTGCATAAAATTCAATCCTTATCCAGAGGACCAGATGTTGTAATGGAGTGCACTGCTCCTTTTCCAAAAAAATCTCTCTTATTACCCAACCAAACCCTATGTTGTAGGTCCTCAAAAGAATCCTCTCACTGAGCGATAAATTAGGATTTCATAACATGAACAAGAGGCCCATACCTGGAGCTCTGCTTATCTACGGTAAGTAGATTGGTCAGAGGATTTTTAAGCTGGGGCAATCATAAAACCTTGGGTGTGCTGGGCTGAACCAAATTCTTCCATAGAAAAATAGCAATTAAGGGATTTCATGAGAACAGAGATTCCATTTCATGATAACAGTTAATCTATTTTCATAGGTAATATAATGTCCTTCAAGTTCAACTGTAAGGCACTTTTACCTTAAGCTTAACCCTTTCCCTCATACAACTTTTTGAAAACAAAGTGACAAAAAGATTTGCTCAAAACGAGCAATTCCTCCTTCAGCCACAATGTATCTTAAGTTAAAATCTCGTGTTTAAATCCCTTTCCTTAGTCTGAGTCCAAATTTTATCAAATGACGTTTACTGCAGATGTGTCACCAAAATGCATCTGCACATTTAGGAAAAAGGTTTTATAATAATCCTTCCCCATCAGATGATGATGTATGACAAATCTGCAGCAGATGGCTAGGAAAACATCTGGTAAAATACATGGTTATTTTCTATAAATGAAGTTTAATCATTGAATCGAGTTGAAAATGGTGTGGCAAAAGGATGGAAAAATAGCTTATTACTTAAGTCTAATACACTCATTAGCTGTTGCATCAGAAGCATTTGCATGTGGGAAAGGGTTAATATTAAAATGACCCAGTTGGGTGACCTGAACATTTGGGTTGGATTTAAGTCTTTTGAAATGAATAGGTATTTATATATGTATATCATATTTCAAAGGAAAGATTACTTGACACTCATTGGATCAGAGACATCCACACAAACGGCCCATTTTTCATACAGAATGACAAAACGGCACAGGAAAAGACTACCTCTAGATTATAAAGGAGTTTAGTTTAACACTTTCCCACATACAATAAATCTGCAGCATGCAATAATTATTATAGCGCAGACACATTTGGAAACATGGAGAAAATTATAGAAAATCCCAATAGATGTCGGTCACATGATATTTACTGAAAAGAGTTGAAAACATTGTGGCAATAGCAGAAATTGCTTGTTTGAGTACATGTATAATAATTATTTAATAGAAATGAAAAACATAATGTGGCAAAATAATTTGTATAATTCTTTCATTATAAATGATGAGCAGATTCTCCTTTTGCAACGATGTTTCCAAAAGTTGTCTACTGTAACTGTGTCAGCTGGGAAGGGATACATCAATAAGTATATCGTTGGGCAAGATCTGCTCTATAACTCTTTTTTATATAGACTTTTCCTTTTACAGAGGGTAAGGCCGGTCAATTGAGAACTCCCATACCGGAGATAAATGTCCAAATTTGTAGCCACAATTTGAGTTGACAAATAGAAATGTTTCACGCAAAATGGTAGTTTAATACTATACCAGTTTTTAATATGCTATTACAGCACTTTTACGCTGAACCTAGTGTGTCTTAGAAGTTATTTGATGTCCACTGAGGTTACAACTTTGTCGCCCCTTCTATTGAAATTAAGTTTTATAAATATTTGAACTAAAATGTCAACCGTTAGGCTTTCCTCCATTGAATTATTAACTAAACCTTTCCCTCATATAGACGCTTTCTGACGCCTCTGCAGCAGACAGCTTTTTGAAAACATTATAGTGACAAAAGAAGAAATTGCACAAAACGTTTTCCACTTTTAGTCATAATTTATCCATTCAATTATAGAGATTTTCTATGTTTTGACAAAATATGTTCAAAGTCGTCTGCTGCAGAATTGTCTTATGAGGGAAAGGGTTAATGAGTTTAAGTATTACTTTCCTGTTTTTACTCTTTTCCACATACAGTCATGTTCTGACACCTCTACAGCAGATAACATTTGAAATCATTGTGGCAAATGGATAAATTGCTCATAATGAACACTTTTCTTCTTTTGCGAAAATGTTTTCAATTTTATTTAATAATTGTTCTTTCGTTTAAAGAGAGTTTCCATATTTTGTCTTGGTGTTTTCGAAGCCGTCTGCTGCTGATTTGTTGTGTGCGGGAAAGGGGTGTTAAACATGTAAATAATTATGTATCATGTCAAACCAGTTATCCCTGATAGAATTATTGGTGTCTGTAATATTGTTTTCATGTGTAATTATTTATCTAGTGAAAGGGATGATGGCTGATCAAAATAGTATTTCTGTTAAAATCATTTATAAATATGCTCATTTTTGATATATGTACATTTGTAGCAGTTGTATGTCAATACATTGCAGCTAAATGAATTTCAATTTATCTCAATAAACATAATTCCTTGGGCCTAAAATGCAATTATTCATGTGATTTTTTTATCACAGTTGAATTTGTTTCTATTAATAGCAGAAATAGATACATTGAATATGTTAACAGCAGAAATTGTTCACTGGTTTTTGTAACAGAAGAAATGTATACCATGAATTTATTAGTAGAAGACAGTGGGGCAGTGGTATTGTGTCAGCCTCTTGTACCAAAGGTCCCGGGTTCGAATTCTATGATAAGCGGTTCTGCTTTTGGTCTTTTTCCACACAAATGGCGCAAGTACTGGTGATGTCTCCAAGAAGCAGGCATCAAGCGTGATAAATATAAGCTTAAAACTTGTTTCGCAATGAAAAAAATACATTTAAACTAAACTGGTACCATTAATATGATAAGATCAGAAAGAAAGAAAAAAAAATTTGGTTCACCTTTTGTAAATTGTTGATTATTGTATGGCATGTATGTAACTGTTATAATGATGTCATTAATGTAATTGCTAAAAGAGATTGTTTTTCTAATAATGGATTATGTTATTGTTATAGTGTAGAAAATGAATTTATAACCTATTATCCGACTTGTAGGGTGGGTTTCTGTAATTGTTATGTGTAGATTTGAGTTTATAAACCAATATCTAACTTTGAGGATAGGTTTCTGTAATTGTATCTTGTAGGTATAAGACACTTCCAAGCCTATGATAAAAAAATGGAAAGTCTTGATAAATAAATGTAGATTTTACAAACCAAAGGAGGAATTAATTTTTTAACTAGTTTTTTTTAAAAATCAACTAAGGCAAACCTTTAAAATCTATAATTTTGTAGGATGTAGTTATGCTTTATATAATAATGCCAATTTTTCCTTACATCTTTCAAAGTCACTGCATAATTATTGTATGTGAAGAGGGTTAAGACACTTCTAAACCTCTGATAAAGAATTTGAAGTTTTGACAAATAAATGTTCAATTTATAAACGAAAGGGGAAATTAATATTATTCTAATTAAATGTTGTGGTATGTATGCATGTTTAATAATAATATTGCAAATATCAGGGTCATAAACTATATTAGCTTTGGTTCCCAAAGCTATGCACAAAAAAGTGTTCAAATACATTTATACTGTCTGCAGTATTTTCATATGACTCATATACACCTTCATTTCATCCACTTAATCCTTTTCCAAACACATTTAATTTGCAGCAGACAACTTAAAAAATATCAAGGCAAAAAAATAGGCAATATCTCTATAAATGAAAGTTTAATTATAATATAGATTTGTAAACATTTTGGCTAATGGAGAAATTGCTCATAATGAGCAATTTCTCAATTTGCCACAATGTTTTAAAAAGTTGTCTACTGCAGAGGCGTCAGAAAGTGTATTTATGTGGGAAAGGGTTACAAACTTTATACACATAACATGAATAATGTATAGCACTTGATTTGTCATTGTTAGTCAAATTGTTCTTGAAAAGAATAGTAAAAAGCTCTGGATAAGTGCAGGTATTACTTCGAAAATAATATGTGGAAAAGAAAATATTGCTCCTTATCAGCTTATTTTTTTCTTTTCCCACAATATGAAATGCAGAAATGTCAAAACTTGAAACATGGCCTTAATGTAGATCTTTTTTTAAATGGCATGATTCACATAAAATGTTTTGATTTTTATTTCAGTCAAGGAGTGAATGCGATGGATAGTCGTGAGGTGTCTTCCAAGATTCCCTTGTCAGAGGTTCCATTTGTGATGAGAGCCATGGGATTTTATCCATCAGAACAAGAGGTAAATTTAAAGTTAAAACAAATCAAACCATTCATTCATTTTCGGTGATAATGAACTTGTTCATTATTATAATGTTTGAAGCTTCTGTATTACAAGATTCAACCCTTTTCCATATACCGTAATTTCTGATGCCTCTACAGAAGATTACTTTTGAAAACATTTTGGCAAGAGGAGAATTGCTCATGATGACCAATTTATCCTTTTGCCACAATGTTTTCAACCTTATTAAAATATTATTCCTTCATTCATAAAGATTTTTCCTTTTTTTGTCTGGATATTTTAAAAGTTGCCTGCTGCAGATTTGGTGTATGTAGGAAAGGGTTAAAAACACAGTAAACAATGTAGAAGTTCTTATAATGCTGTGTTATAATGTATTCTCAAAATTCTACATTCATTTGACTTGGGAAAGATTTTCAATATTTTACTTTCATTTGACTTCGGGAAATTTTTTATTAGCTTGTCTGTTTTAGTTTTGTATTGTGATGCCCTTGGCGTCGTCATCAGCATCTGCGTCTGCATCAACTGCGTCGTCACAAAACATTAACCTTACCCCATAACTAAAAAACCTTTAACGTTTTAAAATGAAACTTGGTACACATATTCCCAGGTACGCATGATTATACCAAGTCACATAACTTTAATATTCATTCAGTAATGCCCCTTTTTTTAATTAGATAAAACTAGACGAGCGTTGTTTAAATTAAGTGACTGTATTGGTAAAATATCAGATAAAAGTCACTTATGATTATGAATATATATATGCCAGGAATTCAGTAATGCCCCTTTTTCGACT
Source organism: Clinocardium nuttallii (assembly GCA_031471495.1). Lineage (NCBI taxonomy): Eukaryota > Metazoa > Mollusca > Bivalvia > Cardiida > Cardiidae > Clinocardium > Clinocardium nuttallii. The sequence goes on along the minus strand of JAUELF010291013.1, from coordinate 98 downwards.
TAGATAAAACTAGATGAGCGATGTTTAAATTAAGTGACTGTATTGGTAAAATATCAGATAAAAGTCACTTATGATTATGAATATATATATGCCAGGAA
>JAUELF010291002.1:0-10050 GCA_031471495.1 Clinocardium nuttallii | reverse complement strand
TAAATCCGAAATGACAGCTCTACAAGTTGCTATGGAACGATTAGAACTATAGAAACATTTAATCTACTCACATGATTTTAGTGATTGTATCTTTAAACGTTCGTATTTCCAATGAGTTTGAGTATAATTTGCTTGGTGATTTTTATAAACAGGAAGTGGCATATAAATGAAAACAGAGACAAAGGAATCAAAATTACTGGAAAGGAATATTTTGAAATGAAAGTAAAAATCGTCACATTGTCTATACGCAATGATAAAATAATCGTAAGATAATTTGGGGAATCCCGCACGTGTTACTATGAATAGACCCTCCATAGTGTTATAATCATGATGTGGTTTCATCCTTAGTTTATGTATGGCATTTGACCAATTTGTTTCCTTTCGAGAAAAGTAATTGTGTATTACTGAAACGGGTACTTTCACATATCAATATATTTATAAAAATGAATATACAGGATTCGGTGACGACTGATTATCACAAAACTTCGGCTGAATGATTGCACTTAATTATCGTCTGTAAAAGTGAATTATCCTGACAGATGCGAGTCAGTCGTAATGCTTACCCCGAAACATTGGGAGAGGGCTGCAATTACAAACATTTTCGATGTGTTTGGTATAACAGGGCGGGATTCAAACCCGTGACCTCCAGCATTCGAAGCGGACACTTTACCACTTCACCCCTGAGTTTGCTCATTTCTACATAGCTAATTATATGTTATGTTATGTGCAAAGTATCGGTCAGTGGCCTAATTACACAAAGAAACACTTTGAGTTACAGTTAGGTTCTCTTAACTGACATTTTGATGCTTTTCTAGTTTTTTTAATTTGAACTACCCGCTGTTGAACCTAGTTAATACGTGTTCATGTAAACGTGTTGTTTTGAAATACAATAGCAAAGGTTGTTTGACATTAACCTGTGTAAGTATAGAATAAAAACAATGTGTTAACCATGATTTGTCCCAAGTACCAAGCTTAGGTGGGCTCAGCTGCAGACTCACTTTCAGTATGACGTAATCTTAACTTGCAACATAAAGTTGACAACATGCAAAATAAATGCTAAACACCTATCTAAACCATTAGGTTGTAACTTACCTTGAGGACTAATAAAGAAATAGTGAATGTATGTATAGTTGACAAGTAATCTATATTGTCCAAACTCGTTCAGCTTTAGACTGTCTATTGTCAAGTTGGTTGCTAAACCAGTTGTCTTTATTTGTATATGCGTGCTATTTAGTAGTTCTGTTAAATGTTCTCCATCTACTTTTTCCCATTTGAAACGCTCTGCTGGTGGTTCTGGGTAAGCGATAAGTGTCAGATTTAGAGTCACTGAATCACCTAAAGCTTTATGGAAGGTGATGTTTTGGCCAACGTCATATCGCGGACGTGGTGTACCTGGGAATAATGTATCATATAATAAAATGTATTCAAGTTTACTAAATATAAACAGTTTAGCATTAACAGAAATTATTGTAGTGCCTATGTAACCAAACTAGTTTACCTATTTTTCATTATAAACGTTAAGTCCGATTCCCACTTGAGAAGCTCGGCTGATGGTGGGTAAGCGATCAGTGTCATATTTAGAGTTACCGAAGCTCCTAGGGCTACGTTAAGGTAATAGTGTGATCTACGTCATACCGTGGATGGCATTTACTTGGATATCAATTAATTTATAAAACATGATAACATGTTTAGTCAATAGAAATAGTTTAGCTTGACGGTAAGGAAATGAACCAGAATGTATGTTACGTTGAAACATTGCTTTAAGAATAAATAAGCATAATAAACCATGCAAAAAACAACCGCAACACAAAATACTAACAACATAATTATTGAAGTATACTACACAACCCAGTCCAAAAGAGTACAGTGTTGACGTCTGTAGACGTAAGAAATTAAATAAAATATATAAATGCACCATTACCAACATACAGACGCTTTCTGACGCCTCTACGCCAACGACAGAAAAGTAAATAATGAACTATTAAGACTTTCTAATTTAGGTGACGCGTCTACCAAGTGTAACCATAGTTCTAACAAACGAAAACGAAAGAGCAGAAATGATAATAACACGATATCAATGTCACAAGTATTGTCAAATGCAATAATATCTGCGCGTCCATGCGGTTATAAGTAAAACACAACCGGGATCTCCTTTAAGCGAGCCAAAATAGGCCAAGTCAGAAAACAACAATATGACATGTTTTGTGTCTTGATATACCCTGTGGGCAGAGAAAACATTTGGTAAAGGCACGAATTACAATATCTTAAAAGAAAATAACGTAAGCTATCGTACATATTCTTTTTCAAACATCTTTTGCCCGGAGGTCTTAAATTTCGACATATTTACAAATCACATTGACGGACGGACACATGATATTCTTATTTATATATCAGCTACCGATACGACGCATACACACTTGTTAACAGCTGTCTCTCGAAGAGATATTCACGTATGCTTTTCTTTCGAAGCTCAAACATACTGTGATACACTTATAAGACAACTTTCGATGAAACATGTTTATATCTCAGTTTCAAAAGACCACTCTATAGACACGGCTGGTTTCCTGATTACATTAATAAAAAGCACCATATATTGTTAACAACGATCATACTGTATATATATATATATCAAAATATATATGTCAATGTTTCACTCTTGTGCAGAACAAAAAACAATCGAGCAATGTATAAAGATAATAGAAATGTTATAAAATTGCTGTTCAACAAAAATTATTTTGACACAAACCAGAGTTGGTAATGCTGACTACAAGATAATATTCAAATATCCAGTTGAATGTCTGAGAACTGTTATCATTCATTTACTAAATTGCTTATGATACTAAACAGTTTAAAGAATGATTTTTGCTTTACTTACATCGTACACGAAGTCGATTGTCCAAGGATACAGGTTTTAATGTATAATTATTATGCCCAATGCATCTATAGATACCAGAATCATAGCATGTTGCTATTAGAAGTGTATGCTCTACCTCTTCTGTCGCCAATACTTCTGTCAGTTGGCTTTCGCCGTTATATGTCGTGACATTTATGTACACAATAGATAGTGGGTTACTGTCTACGTGACACACAAATGACACTGTCGTATTTTCATTAACTGTACAACTACTATTCTGGCCATTTATTGTGAAGAGAGAAACAGTGCTTGTGTCTGAAAAATTGAAAGGCATGTTTTCATATCTCAGAAATACATGTACATTTTAAATTGAACATTTTAAATAAATATATCTATATTAAACGTTATACCTTGTGTAGTATCCGTATCAGATGCATGTCAAACACAACGGAAATACTGAATTTAAGTTGTTAGGACTTGAAGTCTAACCTCCTTTCCATATGCATACTGAGTGTTTTACGCCATCTTGCATATTATTGTTATGACAAAAACATAAAAAAATATATACGATTGCCATGTTTATCACTACAAACTTAAAATGTTTAGTTCATATGATAACATTACTTCACAATTGGTACATAATCGAAAATTCATATTTTATTTCAAAAACATTTTATATTAATGCTTCTGTTTCTTACGTTTATGGAACGCAAATATTCATTATGGTTTTAAGTTATTTTCTGTTTTCAAATATTATAAATATATAATATAATGTTCGCAGTTTCATTCCTAATCTCGTATTGCGTTTTAGTTTCCTCCGTTATTTGTATGCTGGTTATGTACCAATTGTTTACTATAAAGGCAGGCCGTCCTAAACTGCACGTTCATACATAGAGCCATGTACAATTAGTTTTACGTCAAGCATCATGCAACTATTATCAATTAGTTTGCTAATGCAATTTTGGTTTACTTTAAATTCAAGTATTTCGGTTTTACAAATGAGACAAAACAAAAACAAAACGTCATGTATTTAACTGAAACATCAAAGACAAATGGTTCCCATTAAGTTGATACTTTAAGACGTTTAAAAGACAAGTACACACTGTATTATACACGGATAAACTGCCTGATCATCCAAATTCGTTCGGTGGCTGATTAATGAGCTTAACACTTCTTGTTCGACCGAAAGTTGTCAAATGACTTTATTTTACTCATAATTATTATATCATTATGTACATACACAATCATTCAATTTCATTATTTGTACGTGTTCAGTAACGAAATAAAGTGTTTTCGAAGATGTATAATTATATGTAGCGTACTGTAACACAAATTTTATAACTGAGACAATATGGCGTATATAAAACCACAACAACTTATTCGGTTATATTGATAGAGCCAGTTATGTGTAAAAACTAACGTATATTAAACGTGATTGTGAGACTTGTTGATCAATGACATCACTCCACAACAGGTTTACGCTGCATAGGCCTTGTTGCTTTTAAAACGGAGTAAATAACTACTAGGATCAATTGAAATACAGGTATATTAATAATTGTTGTCCTTCTAACGGAAATCAGAAACAATTGGTTCGCTTTACTCAACAAACTGGTGGTCAAAGTGGCATCTGAATCCAAATAAATAGCACGATCATCCATGCGGAAATACTCAAAAAAAGAAGAAAAAGACAATTATCTAATGTGAGCAATTGTTAGATAATAATCGTTACATTCGGTATCATTGTGACGTTAATATACTTTCGAGTCAAATTAAAGTGTATTGAATATAGTGTTGCCATATTTATATTTGCAACGACTATAGGAAGTATGAATGAAGAAAATGGAAATTTGTTTCGATGAAGTTTTGGAAATACTTACAAAATACGTTTAAATATAATGTTTTGTTTATTGATGTTGTATAGGACACTTGGTCTGTAGGCGATATCTGATTGGTGGCTTCAATAGTGTAAAACCCTGCTTGGCTTCTGGATATGTTATGTAGTGTGTAGGACAGTGAGTCTGCGATATCGGTTTTAATGCTCGTATCTGTTTTACGGTATAACCATTTATAGGTTCCCAATGGACTACCAGGAGTATTTACTGTTGCTGTTAATGAGAAGTGTTCTCCTTCTCTTATACTCTGGTCAGGTAGTGTATCCAAAACTGTCGGAACTGAAAAATATACCGTATTGTATCGATGATAACATTTCCTTTCTTCCTCTGACTATTTAATACCTTTTGATAAAATTTCTTTTAAATTAAAGTCACGTACAAGTCGGATTTTGAACATTCTTTTAAAGATTCATAATCTTTAATTTGTTTCTATTTTAAAACGTTTAATGTCATATACCACATGTAATGGATACCACCTTATAAACAGCATGGATTTGGATAGAGACGCAGCGTCGATGATGCATGGATGACTACTAAATGAATCAAACAATTGTCATCCTTATCTACTCTATTGCATTCAAGTATTACAAGTGTCGTATGCATAACTGTTTTGTTGCCACGATATCAGTATAGTTATGTCCAAAAAGTTTAAAAATCATAGAACCATTGTCAACTATAATACAGTTATGGCTAGATATCCTATTAAATATGCTTATTACATTACATATTTAAGCAGTGGTTGGTTACTGATAAGTTCATACTTACATAACACGTTTACCCGTTGTGTATAATTCAATGTGCCTATTTGAATTCTTTTGTCTCCGCACGAGTTTGTCATTGTATTGTGTACTTTACATGTATATTCATGGTATGATGTTCCATAAGCATCTACAAGCGTTGTTCTTTTAATCGATTCGACATTTAGATGTCCAGTGGTAGAACTCATCTCGCCAGTCCATTGGTATATGGGCGTTGGCACACTGGATGAGTTCTCACACGTTAAAACAAAAGAAGAATTTTCGACTACTCTAAACGATGATTTAAGTTTGCCTGATTGTTGACCGTCCGCATACATATATGTAGTTGTAGGTTTGGTATCTGGTGCATCTGTTATGATGTAAAGAGAAATATAGAAAATGAGTTATTTGGTTGATGAATAAACATTATTTCAGAGAAAATCTTTGGCAGTAATATCATACACATTGTTTTTTCCAGACTTTGTTTTGACTTGAACACAGCGAACTGTCTTCTGACATGCAAGTAAGACACCATTGCTATTGTCGTTTTTGGCGAAATTTAGACGTAATGACACTGTATATAAAACGTCACACATTCATCATTGAAGTATCGCAATAATTTAAGTTTAAACATAATTGCTATTGATTAGTTGATTAGTGTGTACGAGAAAATGCCCTTGTAAGGTAAACAGTAGTAATACCAATGTATAACGGTCAGGATACTTTTGGAGTTGGTGCATAATACGTACACTGTCTGATAATACGAACTTTCTTGGAATCCATCATGTTGCTTTCAGATCCATAATCTGGCTCTAGAACATTACTGGCCGTGCAATTATAAGTCAAGTTGTCTTGTAGTATCGATATCGTCACATTTCGACCATGTTGTCCATTCCATGTGTAGTCAGGCTGTGGATCTCCGTTCGATAAACACGTGAGAGTTAGATTGTCACCATTTATAATATTTACTGAACCGTCGTCGATTGGCTGATTTTTGTTTCCGCTCAAACAGAAAACGTTCGTTTGTGTTGGCCCATCTGTTGACATAGAAAACACGTGCATATAAAACTTCGTTTATACCTTGAATTATTTTCAAATTTACATGTCATGAGCATTTTATTATAAAGATCGTGTTTAAATTGGGATATCGTTTGTTGTAAAAGCGATAACATATAACTTAAATGTCATAATTGCCATTATTTGTAAGGCAGGGTAAATCTTTGGCAAACATTTTCCGTCGTCTGTCTATTTGTAAGTTTGTCTGTGATATTCGTTTGACGTCACGCTTTGCTTTAAATGAAATCTTTTCTGTCTGTTTAGCTGATTCTTATGAAAAGTCGAATCAAATAACACAATTAGCAAACATCCTACCCGGTGGTATTGTATGTTATTTCAAATGCTAAACCATCATTTTTAATCGTTTTTATATTTTTTTCATTTGAATCAAATTTTAGGATTAACTTCATTTAAATACATTTAAAATGTAGATAGCTTTTGATCAGCAGTTATTTAGTTTACAATTTCGCATGGTACTTAATTGTTGCCATATCTGGCCATTTTCTAACTTATGACAAAACATGTTCTTTCAAATTAGTTCTAGAACGAGAAAAATCTGGAAAAATGTCATAATGATTAAAGGGACTGTTTTTAAGAACTATTAATCCGATATCTTTCATAATGTACAAAGTTGATTTAAATAGAAAGTTTCCATTCTATTAGTTTAGATTTGCATCTGAAGCATAGCAATGTCAAGTTAATATGTTTCCGCATACATTAAGTGAAATTAAACTTGTTTCTAAAACGCATACAATTGCTCCATTCATTAAACACAAATGAAATATACTTACATAAACTATGCAGCATCAAGGCCTTGTTGGACGAGTACGCCTGTGTTTCTCCAGCCGCCACTGTTATTGTGTTTGAGGCCGTACATGTTGCGACTCCACTTTCGTGCACTCTCAGAGAAACAAAGCCTCCATTCAGCTGACTTTCCCCGTACTGCCATACATAGGTTGGTGATGGGTTACTTGAACTGGAGCAATTCAAGGGTGCATCTGTGTTGTTGACTATTTTGACTGTTCCATTAGTTGGTGTACCATTTAACAATATGATAGGCGTAGACGGTGGGTCTATGATATACGAACAGTACAATCTTTTATATTTCTGCACATACTTGTGTTTGGCATATATCAGGAAGTACACAATGTTCTTTCATAATTGCATTTATTTCATGATTCATGAGATACTGTGTTATATCAGTGAAATAAAATCCACATCACCCACACTGTAAATGATATATGTAAGCCTAACTACGTTTTACCTTATATGAATAAATACTCATGATATATTATTGTTATGACATAAAATGACTTATGATGCATATTTCAATAACATGGGCTTAACGTTTACCATATTTCAAGATTGTTCTGGTTTTGGCGTAGAAGTGACTAACGCTATGACGTCAAACCGCTGACGTGGCATCATTTTTCTTGTATTCGGTAATGTTATAACATGTTACATATAAAGAAATACGTAATGAATGGGTATGTAAGATCGCTTACAAGCATTGTCGTGTGATAACAACCTATCTTGACACATGTATAATTCCGTAAATTTAAGAAACCAGACCTTTTGTCATTGTCTGACATTGTGTAGTATAAACGAATGCATTCATACAGATTCGTCCGCGTGCAAACAGGTACAAATACACTACATAGTTCCATTTTTTTGTCATCAATTAGGATAACATTAAAAGATTTTGTTTGTTGAAATGAAACAGTTTTAACATTGCACTCGCGCTACGCGCTCGTGAAAATATTAAAAGTGTATCACTTCTCGATGAGATATCCACTCAAAACAAACACATATCATCTATATGTTTTCTTTTTCATAATTGCACCTTTAATCGAAACATAACTAGTTGTTTATGATATATGCAATTATGTTTAAAAGGGTAAACCGACATATGATGTCGAGTGACAAGTAAATAGGTAGTGTTGATCGCTATCGATGGCAAATCATGAACAATGATATGTTGCAAATAGTGTGTGTTAACGTCTGGGTTTGAACAATAATTTGTCTTTGTTTAACTGTTTTTGTATCAAATATTGTTCACGCGCAGTGTTTGATCATCTTCTTTTGTCCAAACAGGAAAGGTACATTTTTTCGATTTGACATTAATGCTTATATTGTCTGCATTGTACAGATAAGTTCATTTGAGACAAGCGTCTTTCAAAATCAGCCTGTACAACGGCATAGTCTGATCCCCATATGAATTGTTTTCCAAGAGCACCATTAAATGTAAACATTATCAAACAACCTTCGGCGGTAGAATTGTATTGAAATGAACTTTGTACAAATAGTGTGTAAATATAGCTTGCGTGGTACGTGTCATATAGAACACCATATAATGTTACCTATATTAGAGTCATACCTTTGTTATTGTCATAGTACATTTGTTAATCTAAATGCCATATTAAACAGTTATACATTGTGATATTAGTTCCTTTTTTTTAAATCAACGTGTTACGTTCGAAAAGTACTTACATAGAATGACAACGTTCACAATATCACTTCGATTAGTAGATGCTGCAGGATGATATGACGTACACGTACATGGTCCATCTTTACCACGCTCTACTTTCCACGTTAGTCTTACTGATGTATCTGACCCAAAACTCGTGTCCGTCGTAGTGCCACCATTACATGTCCATGTCAGAGTTGGTCGTGGATTTCCCCCAGTCATAATACATGTAAGATTCAGTGTTGCATTTTCCATTAGAGAATAATTGGTTCCGCCATAATTCTGGATAACAGGCCCATCAACTTGTGAATCTGTACAACAAAATATACGATTGCCTTAAGCGTTATGGCATGCACATGCATTAAATCGTCCACGGTAAATGGACGCATACGTTAGCAACGTAAAGGTTTACACTTTACTTCTTGCATGTATATCGATACTTTGTTTGAGAAGATGGTAGACTATGTCCCCAATCCAACTTTACATGGATCTAAACTGAAGCAGTATACGTACTCCAACCGGATAATTGTTTATTAATTTAAGGTATTACAATTCTAAGTAAAAGATTACACCGTTATTGACACACAATGTGTACTATTAAGTAAACGAGGAAGTCAACCTTAGCATGTGTCGTTTCCGAAAATAATTAGGGAGTTTTAATAGCAATCATGAACGTATATTTACGACTGTTAATAATAAAATTGAGACGTAATAACAAAATACACATGAATGTATGTTGTTATTATTGTCTGACTACATGACTGTCTGCCAAAAAACACATGTTTCCTCATTTTGATTTTTGTTTGAAGTATTAAATCAAAATACGATTATCCAATGACATAACGCTACACAAGCAGTTACATAGATTTAAAAAATAAATGCCAAAGTAAACAAAAAACAATTTAGCAATGGCATATTGCCGAGTATGCAATCGTGGAAGACAGTGGTGCAGAGGTAGAGCATCGGTCTCTCGTATCAAAGGTCCCTGGTTCGAGTCCCGTGATGAGCGGGTCCTGACTTTGGGATTTTTCAACACAAACGGCG
>JAUELF010290982.1:0-10051 GCA_031471495.1 Clinocardium nuttallii | reverse complement strand
TAAACCTAAAAACGGATAACGATTTTTGATTCGAAAAACGAATATTCGAATATATTCGAATAAGTAAAACGAATATTTGAATATCGTTTTCTGTATTCGTTCCCATCCCTAATTATGAACAATTGAAATCTCTGCACTGAGAATTGTAATGTTTTGATTGATTGGTTGGGGTTTAAAGCCATTTCAACAAATTTCTAGTCATATCATGGCAGCCAGTTCACATGCCCATGCATCCCTGGCTTTCTCACACATTCACTCTGAACAACAGTCTTTTCAAACAATTGGCTGCTTGTCATCATAAACTATTAAGCAGATGATGAATGATTGTCTTTTGTCAAATGTAAAAAAGAATATTTGACGAGATGGAATTTAACTACACTACCCCTAGGTTGGCTGCTTGCGGCACTACAGACTTAGGCTTGAGAGGGATTATTAAAAAGTGTAAGAACAAAGTTTAAACTTGGCCTTTTTTCCCCTCAAACAGATGAAGTGTAATGCCTCTGTAGCAGATAATTTTAGAAAATATTGTTTGAAAGGAAAATATTAATTGTTCATTATGAGAAATTTCTCATTTTCCAACATTGATTTATAATTTTTATTAAAATTATACTTCCAACATTATTTTTGTCTGCAGACAAAACAAGAAACCCCTGAAAGACAGTAAGGCAAGATTGTTGGCAATTTGACCTTGAAAATCGACAAACCAAGGTCAAGGTCAAAGTAACCATAGAAATCAATAGAACTTTCAGGCAAAGTTTCAAGTTTGTAACCCTTTCCAGTGCTGAGATTTTGCCTCAACCTAAAACTTTAACCAGACAGACATCGCCAATATATAGATCGGAATTGCTAGAGCAATCCGGCCAATAAAATTTCATATCAGTAAATAGGTTAATAAGACATATGAACGTACCTCCTGGATATAACAAGGGAGCCAGATTGACAAAGGCAACACCGTGAAAACTGATAGCACCATCCTCATCCTAAAATATAAAATAGTTAAACATTGTTATACATAGCTAAACATTGTTATACATAGTTAAACATTGTTATACACAGCTAAACACGCTCTATTTCTATTGAAGCTTATCCTTTTCCACATACACAATTTGATACTCTCTGATGCAACTGCAGCAGACAATTTTCAAACACATTGTGGAAAAAGGAGAAATTGCTTGTAGCGAGTAATTTCTCCATATGTCATTATTTGTCAACTCTTATAAAATTATTATCCTTTCATTTCTAGAATTTTTGCTTTAATATTTTCAGAGACAATTGCTGCAGATTTGCCGTATGTGGGAAAGGTTCAAACTGTCCAAGTATGACTTTTATAACCTTGAAATTGTTATATATCATAATTTAAAAACTAAACATGGCTTGTTTTAATTTAAATGATAAAACATAATTAAACATGCTAAAATATAAAATACTTATACATAATTAAACATACCTAACTTTTTATTGAAGTCTAAACTGTCCAAGTATGGGCCAATTAAAAGCCTAGTAAATGTTGATATCAAACTTTGGAGATTTCAAATTAATTTATTTAAAATGATAAAAGTGGACAATAAAAGATTCTATTCTAGGAACTGGAAGTATTAACAGTTTCATAGAAAATGTTTAATTTCTGGGATTTTTTTTCATATTTTGACCATTACAATGCACAATAATACACATCAGATAAGAAGGAGTTTTGTTGCATCTTCACCTATCTAACCAGTGTGTGCAGCATTGCTAAATTAAAAACATTCTAAAAAAAGAAGAAATTATTTGTGATGAACAATTTCTCCTTTTGCCACAATATTTTCAACTTATTTCAAAAATTATATGGAAAGTTGCCAATGTGTTTTCAAGGCTGTCCATTATAGATCTTTTGTATGTTGAAAAGGCTTGCTTTGTATGCAGACAATGGAGGCTATCCTGGTGAGGCTGTGCATATGTGCTAGTCTTCACGGTTTACATGTGAAACAAGACTCCTTTTCTGCTGACACCCTTCATTCTGTTAATTAGTAAATATTGAAGACATTTGTGTACTGTTTTTCTCACCATGGTTTTGTTTACCTTTGCACTTGGTTATATAGCCATTTGCAAACCAGAGTTTGTGTTGTGACATACAACAATAATATTTAACCCTTTCCCTCATATAGACGCTTTCTGAGTAGACTGATTTTTGAAAACAGTGACAAAATGAGAAATTGCACAAAATGTGCAATTTCTCCTTTTGACACTATGTTTTCCACTTTTAGTCATAGGTTATCCATTCAATTATAGAGATTTTCCGTTTTTTGACAAAATATGTTTAGAGTCGTCTGCTGCGGAATTTTTGTACTAGGGAAAGGGTAAAGTACAAAACATTTAGCTATGCATGTTCACAGAATGTTTGTCGAAAAATACATTAAATCTAACCCATATCTCTCTTATTTCCAGTACCATCACTATGATACATCTGCAGCAAACTATTTTTTAAAACATTGTGACAAAAGTAAAAAGTGAGCAATTTCTCCTTTTGCCACAATGTTTTCCACTTATATCATAGGTTATCCATTGAATAATAGAGATTTTCTATGTTTTGACAAAATATGTTCAAAGTTGTCTGCTGCAGAATTGTCGTATGAGGGAAAGGGTATATTATATATAATACTTTAAATTATATAGATTTCACAAGTTCTTATAATTATATTTATAGACTAGTCTTAATAAATATTGATAAATGAGTAGTGAACAATTTAGAACAAGATTAGACTGCACACATGTCTGATCTTGATCTGCATTGCTTGCAATTGTTGTTTGAAGTTTTGCATATCATTAAAGACTTAACCCTTTCCCACATACAACCAATCTGCAGCAGATGACATTGAAAATGTCTAGGCAAAGCAGAGATACTCTTTAAATGAAATATATAATAATATAGAAGTAAAAACATGGTGACAGAAGGAGAAATTGCTCATTTTGAGCAATTTCTTCTTTTGTTGCAATGTTTTCAAAAAGATGTCTGCTGCAGAGGTATCAGAAAGTGTCTACATGAGGGAACGGGGGTTAAGTTATTAAAAGATGCATTATTCAGCATGAGTTTCATGATTCCTTCTTTTGCCATATTGTTTCTAAAATTTGTCTCTTGCAGATGCATCAAAATGGGTATGCAGGTTTGTAAAGGTTAAATTAACAGCAGAAAATAATAATTATTATGTATAGTTCTATATAATTCTTATATATCCAATTCAAAATATTAACCATTTATATATCTGAAACAGTCATTGCTTCTGCAGAAGGCGACTTTTGAAAACTCTTCCAGAGAAAAAAAAAGAGAAATTGCTCAAGCTAGATTAGCTAGATTGGTCCTTTTTCAAAAATATTTTCAATTTTTGAACTTGATAAGATTTGTTTTTTCTCTCTGCAGATGCTTTCAGACAATTGTTAGAGTATCGAAACAGATCAATAGTAAATATAATCATAGTTATAAGTATAGAAGAGCAGTTAAATATACTTATTTAATATACCAATTGATAAATAAGTATGCATGCAATTGAATCATAGAAAACTGAATTGGTTCCAAATAAGGACTGTGAAGAAAGGTTTCTTTTTTAGATTTCGGTGCTGTAACAAAGCATGCATTTAATTTCAGAACTCCAGATACAATTTAGTTATCATTTTTTACCAATGAGATTCTTATCAAATATCTACTCCAATAATAGAGTTGAAAACATTGTGGCAAAAGGAGAAATTGATTGTTTCTCTTCTTTAGCTACAATTAATGCTTTCAATAGTCGTTTGCTGCAGATGAATCAAAAGGCTTGACATCTTGTTATGACTACATTAAAGACTTCATGATATTCAATCTTGTCCCTGGAGCCCTAAAATTTCAATATAAGTGATAACTATTCAAGAGAATGATATTTAAATATAAGCCACATTCAGCAATTTGGGTTCTTGTTGCATTCTGTGTACAGTAAAGGCTCAGATGACCCTGTACACATGCAAAATCTCTCTTCACCAGAGTCACCCACCAACAGGAAACTTAAGCTGGGTTTAGACCGTCGTGAGACAGGTTAAGGGGACGAATCCACCACTCCAAACCCAGCGAATGCAGACTGCACCGGCTCTGTTTAAGTCGCCTGAAAGCTCCCGGTGGCTCTCCAATGTTCACTTATTTGGTAAAGATCCAGAAGTGTTTTTTACAATGTCCATTTTTGGGATCCTGTTATTAAGAAGATGAAATAAGTCCCCAAATGGCCATACGCTGCTTATATTATGTCTATTTGACACAAAGTCTTTATAAAACATGGTCAGCAAAACAGTTCCATTTCTTATTTTATTTTAATCAGATTCTGTACATTAACAGTCTCACAAAACAGTGCAATTTCCTTTCATCCTCCCTCCTTGTAGAAACATTTTGACACGTAAACAGCAGACGATTTTTGAAAAACATTGAGGCAATTAATGAGCAATTTCTCCTGGTCAAATGTTTTCAGCTGTGTTTAATAGTTATACTATCATAAGTATCATTATTGTGGAGAATTTTCATGTTGTTGCCAAGATGTTTTCAAAGTCGTCTGCTGGAGATGTCTTGTATTAAGGTAAGGGAGGTATCAGCAAATCTCTTGCAATTAAAAGAAAACAGATTATGCTTCAGTCCATCTGGCATACAAGAAGAATTTTTCAATTATCAGAATCCGATATGCAATAAAGTTACTCTAACCCTTTCCCACATAAAGACATTTTCTGACACCTCTGCAGCAGATGGCTTTCAAAACATTGTGACAAAAGAGTAAATTGCTCAGTTCAAGCAATTTCTTCTTTTGCCACAATATTTGCAATTTTTTTCAGTAAATATACCTTTATATATATATAAATTTATAGGGATTTTCTAAATTTTTGTCCACATGCTTCCAATTTAGTAGTCTGCTGCAGATTTGTTTAATGTGGGAAAGGGTTAATAAGATGTAGGAACTATTTATCTTTGACCATGACTCATGTGATATGTGACTGTCTATGTTCATATTTCAATACACTAACCTTCACAGCTTGAGGCTGTATAACCATACTCTGAAAGCAGTTTCATATCAGAACTAAACTAACAATTTAGTAATACTTTCCCACATGCAGATGCATTTTGACACAATTGCTGCAATTAACTTCTGAAAACATCGAGGCAAACGGAAAAGTTGCTCATAATAAGCAATTTCTCTTTTTTTGCCACAATGTTTTCAACTCTATTCCATAAACTTACTTCCATTCATAGAGTTTTGACATATTTTTGTCTTGATGTTTTTGAAGACGTCTGCTGCAGATTTATTGCATGTGGTAATTGGTAAAATATACAATACTATACCCCTCTTCCTGCACATTGTCTGTCTCATCGTGACATGACTTAGGTCAGTGAAAACAACATACTTCTACGTAAACTGACCTTTAATCAGCATGTGACAGTTGAATGTGCCCAGGGTATAACTAAACATTCTACACTATTATATCCTTTTCCATTCATAGACACCTTTTAACACATCCTCAGTAGACAACTATTGAAATCATGATGGCAAAACGAAATTTTGCTCATAATGAGTAATTTCTCCTATTGCTACAATGTTCTTAAGTCTATCAATAATTTCATTTCATGATGATAAATATTTGACATGTTTAATCAGATGTTTTCAAAATTGTCTGCTTTGGATTTGTTAAAAGTGGAAAAAGGGTTGAAATCTATCTCCTATAAAAATGAAAGAATTCATTATGTTAATTACATTAAACAATTACTCATATTTCTGTTATAAGAGGACTATGTCAGCCTCCTGTAGCGCTCACTTCAGTGCAATGGCACAGTTCTACAGATAATGAGGTAAGACATAAAACAGAACTTGACCAATCGTGTGAAAGTTATGCCTTTACCAAAAAATCCTTTAAAAATACAATAAATCAACAACAAAACGTGCAATTTCTCCTTTTGCCACAATGTTTTCCACTTTTAGTCATAGGTTATCCATTTAATTAAAGGGATTTTCTTTTTTTTTGACAAAATATGTTCAAAGTCGTCTGCTGCAGAATTGTCGTATGAGGGAAAGGGTTAAAATAATGAGAATGATGAAGCAATTATTTTTCATTATTTTAGAGTGAATTAATTCAGTAAGAATAGGAAAACAATTTCAGATCTGACTTAATTAATAACTTAATTGTTGCTGGGACTAGTTGAAGGCATTTTCTTTTGGAATTGCTTATATAATGATCAGAATATAATTATATTCTATAAATTCAAAATTAATTTCAGATTAAGTAAACAAATCCTCGTTGATTTCTTGTAATTCAGGGGTAGATTGTTGTAAAGGTGTAAAAAGGTATCTGTATCAGTCAGGGAAAGGGTTTAAAATCTGTTGTCTATGCTACTTGCTATTTTCTTTCTCTGTGAACAAGGTATCAATAAATGACAAATTTTAACCCTTTCCCTCATATTGACGCTTTGTGACGCCTCTGCAGCAGACAGCTTTTTGAAAACATAGTGACAAAAGAAGAAATTGCACAAAACATGCAATTTCTCCTTTTGCCACAATGTTTTCTACTTTTAGTCATAGGTTATTCAATTATAGAGAATTCTATTTTTTGACAAAATGTATTCAAAGTCGCCTGCTGCAGAATTGTCGTATGAGGGAAAGGGTTAACTAGGGCTCTATGTCACAAAATCATGCAAAATACCAATCAAATACATGCATGATAGTCTCCAGAACCTCATTCATTCAACTTGCTGATGGCAGAAATTTATATACAAACAGGCAAGGTCTTTATCACAAGACATGATACATAATTCATAAAAGCTGCACAATGGGAAAAAAGAATGTAAAACTCTTTCCCATGTACAAAAGAATCTGCAGCAAACTAATTTAAAATAATTCTCGGAAAAAAGAGTCACATCTCAAAAATTGAAAGTACATTTATTAAACAAAGTTAAAAACAATGTTGCAAAAGGAGGAATTGCTCAGGAAGATGTCTGCTTGGAATTTATTGTTTACATGTATGTGGAAAAGGGGGGTTAAAGCAGGAACTTCCTGGTTAAAGGGATCCATAGAATATTGATAACAAAATTATTTACTCAATATTGCTCATTTAGGACATTTAGTCCATTCAACTTGGTTCTATTACAGTATGTATTGTCTGTGTAAATTGAACTCTCATACAATGATCACATAACAAGGTCACGTGACTGTGACAGTTCTGTTCAATTCACATTTAGAATAACATGTTAACGCCCCTTTCCCACAAACAACAAATCTGCAGCAGACGAATTTGAAAACATGAAGTTAAAAAGATATTTATATTTTAAACAAGAGGGCCATAATGGCCCTGGATCGCTCACCTGAATGTTAACAAGACATTCCTTAAATTTGACCTAGTAACCTAGTTTTTGACCGGACATGACCAAGTTTCAAACATGGCCTAGATATTACTAAGACAAACATTCTAACAAAGTTTCAACATACTCAAGCCAAAAATGTGGCTTCCAGAGTTTTAACAAGATGTTCCTTAAATAGTGACCAGACATGACTAAGTTTCGAACCTGTCCAAGGTTTGATGGAGATAAATGTTTTGACAAACTTTCATGGTGATTGGATGCAAAATGTAGTCTGTAGAGTGTTAATAAGGGCAAATGTTGACGACGCACAACGGACGGATGCCTGACAAAATGTGATCCCAATAGCTAAAAACCTCTATAGAATGAAGCTCAAAACATTTGTGGCAAAAGGAGAAATTGCACATTATGAGTAATTTCTCCTTTTGCCATATTTCTTTCAAAACATGTCTGACGCAGAGATGTCAGATAGCGTTTGTAAGTGATAAAGAGTTGACAGCTAGAAATAGGTACAATATTGGCTTGGTCTACATTGCTCTTAATTTCTCTGTTAATGGTTTTTGTTTTTGTTTTTTTTTGTTGTATTTTTATCTTGGAGGTAGACATAGGGAATATATTACAAAGTTTTACATAAAAATAATACTTCATGTATGGAATCAAATGTGTTAAGGAAGTTATTCAATGGATATAAATGTTGGTTTGACGGATATAAATACTCTTCCAATTGATATAAAAATTGTGTGTGCACTTTTGTTTTAGTTACTAAATACTTTGTTGTAACTGTTTGTGCCTTTCAAACTGACAACAACACATGTTTTGAATTAATGAACATATGAATTTCACAAATCAGTATGTCTATACACAACATTAATAGTTCAACTTTACCCTTTCCCTAATATAGACACTTTCTGGTGCCTCTGCAGCAGACTGCTTTTTGAAAACAGTGACAAATGAAGAAATTGCTCAAAACAAAGTATTTCTCCTTTTGCCACAATGTTTTCTACTTTTAGTCATAGATTATCTATTCAATTATAGAGGTTGTCTATTTTTTGACAAAATATGTTCAAAGTCGCTGCTTCAGAATTGTTGTATGAGGGAAAGGGTTAAAAGTGTGGCAGACAAAAACATCTCTTGTAAATCTCTTTAAAAAAAAAAAAAGTATCATGCATGCATTAATTACTGACAAGAGTTAAAAACACAGTGGCAAAAGGAAAAATTGTTCATTATGAGCAATTTCTTCTTTTGTCACATAATGTTTCAAAAGTCGTCCGTTGCAGAGGTGTCAAAAAGCATGTGGGAGAGGGTTAACTTTTTCTTTTGACATGAGATAATGTTAATGTATAATCTATAGATAAAGGCATATTATATTTCACTAGTACTCAGGAACACTATAATGGTGGCCCTAGAATGTTTGACATTAACCCTTCACCAGCTGCAGGCGCAATATTTGACGCATCTGCAGTACTGACTACTACATACTGATATAACTATATATTATTGAATATAAGCGTAAATCCCCAACCAATCATGAAAACTGAAAAATGTCTTTCAACTCTCTCCAATAAATATATACTTTCATTCATAGCAATTTTCAATATATAATTCATTAATATGTTTTCAAAGTTGTCCGCTGCAAATTTGATGTTAAAATATGGGAAAGGGTTTGATTAGGTGTTTCAATATGATAAACAAAGACATGGTTACAAGATGATATCAGCATTTTTTATAAAATCAAATACATGATGCTGAGTGAATTAATACACACATTTTCAGGGGTTTTTTTCATCATGCATTTATATTTGTCTCTTTTTACTTCTTTATTTTTGTCTTATTTTGGCAGAATAGTAAATAAAGTTGAAAACATTGTGAATTTATAAAGTTCCTGGACAAGTTAAGGTCAGCCTACAGCAGTCCCTGGTGTACATTGTGCATTCTTAAACTGTTCTTATAGTGTTCGCAAAATAACAAGTACATGCACAAGTTTAAAACATGATAATTCAGAGCAATTTCTCCCTTATGGGGCGTTCTCACTGCCAATCTGAATACCTCAATCTCCCCTACCGGCCAAATTCTGTGACCAAGCTCGACCAGGAGTTTGGTCGGGGTCTACACAACCAAAGGGGACCTCTGCCAGACCTTTAGTGGACCATACTAGATCAACTCAAGACCCTTCCAGACTACTTCAAGACCACTTGCCGACACACATCTTCTACTCGACATTCCCGACGCCTTCCCGATGTCTATCCGATCAACACAACAAGCCCTACTCTTATTCGACATCTACCCGACCTCTACCCGACTTATACCCGACCATGTACGGTCGGGCACGAAATCAGCAGACTAGGTATAAAACTGTAGTACTTTGTTCGGGATTCAGTAGTTGTATTCGATATTGCTTGTATACAATCCCGGCCAGTTATGAAAAACCCGCCAAAGTGCCCGCTGTGACCTTAACCTTGATCCTTGAATAGAATATCGAGGCGGTCGGGTATGATATGATATGGTCGGGTAGAAGCCGTGTGTGTTCAAGTATAGTTCGGGTGCGGTCTGCAAATTATCGAGTTGATCGAGTAAATGAATCTGATTGGGGTTGTACAATATCGAGTACAGGTCGTATACAGCCCTGTGTTCCATAGTCACAAAACTCAAAACTCAAAACTCAAAACGCAAAACCTATATAGGTTTCGTCAAAAAAGCGTGCATTTGTCGGTTAACCAAACC
>JAUELF010290972.1:0-10051 GCA_031471495.1 Clinocardium nuttallii | reverse complement strand
TCGCAAAATCTTTTTTTCTTACGCCAATTTTATTTTGTCTTCGCAATTGGCTTCTTTGGCGACCGACAGCGGAGGCCATGACACAGGTGAGCTTAAAATGTTCAATAGAACTATATAAGGCAAAACAGCACCACCCTAGTTGCCCTCTGGTGGCAATGTTTTTCAATTAATTAACATGACTTGAAGGTATCTGATAGAGGGTCCCCCTATTTACAAAATAATTTCGAAATCGTCCAGATTCCTTTGGAGAAGAAGTTTTCGCTATAGCTTAAGAAACATTTAAACAAAATAATTTGAAATTTGCCAAGATTGGAGAAGATTTTTAAAGTTTTCACTATATCCATAAAAGGTAAAACAGCTCCACCCCTGGCAGCCATGTTTTTTCAACCAATCAACTTGAAGGAATCTGATCAATGGTCGCCCAAGGTACATTATTTGAAAATCGACCATCCAGTTTGGGAGGAGAACATTTTGTTTTTATGCTCAGGTGAGTGAAAAAACCTGATCCCTTGTTTATCTAAATTTGTTTATTTATCCTTTTCCACATGAAGATGCTTTCTGGCGCCCCTATTTTCACTAATTAAACTTTCAATAAAACAAATTTTTCACATCTTTGCCTTTATAATAATTTCAAAGTCATCTGTTACAGTAAAGCTGTATGTGGGAAATGGTTAAAAGCTCTCCATTTTCAAAGTCAGACCTTTTCTGGTTCTTTAACAGGGATATTGACCATGAGTAGATCCATATCGTCTTCTGAACGTGGCTGGGCTTTGTCATACTGGATACTACTGTATCTATGGGGTACAAAAAAGGCAATAAGATAACAATCTTCTGGACCCTTTCCCTCATATAGACGCCTCTGCAGCAGACAGCTTTTTGAAAACATAGTGACAAAAGAAGAAATTGCACAAAACGTGCAATTTCTCCTTTTGCCACAATGTTTTTCACTTTTAGTCATAGGTCATCCTTTTAATTATAGAGATTTTCCGTTTTTTGACAAAATATGTTCAAAGTCGTCTGCTGCAGAATTGTCGTTATGAGGGAAAGGGTTTTAGACAAGAGAACGATGATAATCTGATATTGCTCTCCTGATTTAATAGACCTTCAATAGTTTTAAAATATTTTACTATTTTATAAGGAAAATTAGCACCAAAATTATTGTCTAATCAGTTACATGAAGAATTTTAAAAATCTATTGTATTAATTACATCCAGAAAGGCATACATATGACAACATCAGATAATGATTGATCACATAGGCTATAGGCTCAAAAAGAGAGAGTAAGAAACAGGACCATAACACAGAATGATCCATTTTAGTAACAGTGACCTTCATCCAAATGAGAAAACAAAAATACCAAGCTACTATCCTATGAACTTTAGTTAGAATAGGTCAAGTCTAAAGATAGAAGCAATATTTCCTTTATCGCTCACAATGTTTATCCAAATCTTACCTCCAAATGTTCAGATATTATCAAAGTAGACAACTCTGGATGCATTGTATTTGACAAAAAAAAAATTGTTTCTGTCCCAACCAATGTTGGGAATGAACAGCTTTTGCAGTTATCCAGATTTTAATATAGACACAATTTGTAAAACCAATTCTCTAATGAAGACGCATTTTGACGCCTCTGCAGCAGATGACTTTTGAAAACACAATGACAAAAGGAGGAATTTCTCCGCTTGCCAAAATAATTTCAACTGTATTCAATAACTTAACTTTCATTGAAAGAAATTTTCCATATTTTTGAGGATAAATTATTCTCAAAGTCGTCTGTTGCAGATTTGTTGTATATGGGAAACGGTTAAAATTCATGTACATACCTGTTACAATCAAATACGTTTTCTTTAAATCTCTCTAAATCCGACATATACAGTGGGTTGTCATCCTGGGAAATAAAAACTATATCTTAACCCTTTCCCTCATATAGATGCTTTCTGACGCCTCTGCAGCAGAAAGCTTTTTGAAAAATAGCGACAAAAGAAGAAATTGCTCAAAACAAGCAATTTCTCCTTTTGCCACAATGTTTTCCAATTTTAGTCATAGGTTATCCATTCAATTAAAGAGATTTTGGTATGTTTTGACATAATATGTTCAGTCGTCTGCTGCAGAATTGACATATGAGGAAAAGGGCTATGAGTAAGTTATCCTTTTGTCACAATATTTTAAACTCTTATGAATAAGTAACACTTTTATTTCAAGAAACTTTCCAAATTGTTGCCTAAATGCTTTCAATGTAGCCTGCTGCAGGTTTGTTTTACGTTGAAAAAGGTAAATTTGTTTGTTATATATTGGAAAAAGGTTATTGTAATTTTGTAAAATGGCACAATAAAATAATTAACATCCGCATATTTGTTTACTTTTCAATAGCACACAATCAAACATTGCAAACAAAGAACACATTTTTGGCATGGTAATGACTACTTTCTTCACATTTTTTTTCAAAAGGAACATATGTAGAAAGATTGTCAAAAGTCATATTGATAACAGCAAGGGTTGCAACCCTAGTCATTAATCATTCTCACTACAAGGGAGGTGGGAGGGGAAAGCAGCAAGCCACATTAACTGCACACTATAATTTTAGGCAGATGTTGAGAGCATTATGTTTAAAACCTTTACCATGACTTTCCTGCATTTGTTTACCCTTGCAGAAGATGATTACGACAGTAGATATCTTTCAAAAGTTACAGAAAATCAAATAGTACCATATAAGGCTAGCATATTGTGATGGTATTGCGATTGTGATCGGTACACAAATTGGAACAGCAATGCTTAAACAACCAATTTTATTCATACTTGTTACCAAAAGTGACTAAATTTAAACTTGATCAATGATTCCAAAAAGAAAGAGTCAAAGCCACACACTTTTCTTCCCTTTTACAGCCATATTTAATTATGATAACAACATAATACTGAAACCAGTTGTTTGAATTCATTGCATCTAACAGGCATTTGTTTCTCTTTTGAAATAGAACTAATTAATATCTTTTTTTCATTTTTGTCACAACTCGCTTAAGAGTTCCAAAATTAGGTTAAAACCTTTCCCACATCCAACAAATCTGCAGCAGATAAATTGTGGAAAATTTCTTTAAGGGAAAACATTCTCAAAACAATATACCTTCTATTCCCACATTTTTATTTTTTAAATTCTACATCAGAAATATGCTTCTGTAAACATGTTGTGATCAGGTCAAGTCCTGTAACCCTTCCCATCATACAGCAAGTCTGCAGCAGACGACTTTGAAAACATCCGAGCAAAACTACGAAAAAACTTTAATCATTGAATATTTAAAAACATTGTGTCAAAAATGACCAACTGCTCCATATAAGCAATTTCTTTTTTGCCATAATAATGTTTTCAAAAGTTGCCTGCTTAAGAGGCCTAACTTACAATGTGTCTACATGTGTGAAAGGGTTAAACAGTGCACTGTAAAAGGTACCTAATGCACCCTATCATTATCAACCTACAGAACGGTGAACTGAAAGTGGTACCGTACTTCTGTAGTCCTATTTGATTATAGGCTTCACATTAAACACCCCCCCCGCTCTTTCTTGTTGAAAACAATGACTTCAATAATTATTCAATTCTCCAGAAGTTTCAATTTGTCCAAAGATTGTTTAAAAGCAGATAATTCTCTATATATATACGAAATGTATGAAATAAAAATTTAAAAGTTCAATTGAAATGGCACCATTAGCTAAATATACATGTATATACCAAAACTGAATAGAAAGTGTAAAATGCAGTTTACCAAACAAGAGACACAATCACTTTGTTGGGCATCATTGACCAATTCTAAAATGGTGTTAGTTACCCTCTTACTTTGTAAGTCATTAATATAACTACCATATTCACCAATCATTCAGATAAACAAATACATTATGACAAAGTACCATATCCTCACTGCCAAAAAGTCTCCCATCCCAGCCCACCTGTCGGATTGATTCATCAATAACAGTAATCTGGTCATGTTAGTCTTCAATAACAACTGATAAGCCAACAGGCTTCCCAATTTTGCTATCAAGAATGCACAGACAGTATGAGTCCCCTATGTACTGCTCTGATTCTTGGAAAATATTATTAAGTCTCTATTCCCTGAGGGATTCAGCCAAGCATATGAAACACATTTTGAAATGTTTTTGAAAGCAAAAGGTTAACTGTTTTACTGCCAAATTTCACAAAGTCGACTCTTCCATGTTGAAAATTGCACCACTCCAGTTTTAAACCAAAACGAATTTTGGTACACTTTAATGTCTAAGTGGCATTTACAATGCAGATTTCAGGAGAGATAGCTCGTCACATAACTGTCTCACCTGAATCTGCATTGTTTGCACAAGCCTTTTATTGTCTCTGGCAGCGAAAGGGTTAACTGCAGCAGGGGTAATTTTGAGAAGGAGATAATTTGCCCATCCAAGGTCAAAAAGGGATTCACAAGGGTTTACATTGAGGGAGTATATAGACAAATCATCATAAATCATTACCATTGTCAATCCCTACACCCTGAGCTGACAGGCACCCTGTGTCTAATATAATGACCCTGCATATTTGTTACTAAATATAGCACTTTAATATTCAATCATGTGGGTTTTCCTGTCAATATGTCACCCTCATTGTTGGTCCACCTTTACATTCCAACCTGGTAGATATGATTAATATTACACAATGTATAATGTAATACACCGTACTAATGGCCTCTTGACCTTCAGGGAAAGGTCACAGTCATTGGCTACATTTACTTTTTGTTATTTGTTATGATTTTTGATTTATCATCTATGTACTTAACCAAATATCCTTAAGAAAAAACATTGTTACTTCTTTGAAACAATGTATGTTTTTGTAAAGAAGAGAAGGTCCAATGGCTGCCATAATCATTAAAGTTTAAGAAAACAAAGAAAAGAATAAATTATTGCCTTGACCTCTCTCTCTTAAAGTAATATTTTATGCCTGCTGCATTCAACCCTCCTTTCATTAAAGAGCTCATAGTTGGGTATGAGGATTTTTAGTTTGTGAAATGCATTTGAAGCAGGCAACAAAAGGTATATCAGGTGACAACAATTATAAGTACAGGGAAGTGTTTCACAATGAAAAGGTGTAAGACAAAAGTAAGTGAGTCATTTCCAAGGGAAATTCCAAACTATATTACCATACCCCACGAAAAAAAAACACCTGGAAAAACTTATCAGCTGTTGTTTTGAGGGTTATGTTGCCACCTTTTTAATCTAGTAAAACAAAGAAGGTTATCTAACCTTGCACGTTTCCTGAGGATTCTGAATGAATGAATTCTTCTTAAACAGTTATCATGTTAGAAATCATCAATTGGAACTGTTTTCAGACCCTCTGCTATCTGTTTTTTTTATCAATTTTGGAATCACAAGGAATTAAAGCTCAAGTGTTCAACCAAAATCGCAATAACTAAACTTAATGATTGATGAATTTTGGGTACTTTTGTTCAATAACTAAACTTAAAGATTAAATGTTCAATGCTCAGTCTTCTTTTTCATATTTTAACTCTGACCACTAGAAATGCTATCTTGACCAGCATATGCCCAAACCATCAACCTGATATAACAGTTACAGTAAGTCTCATTGAGAATATCCACATCCTGTTTTCACAGAAAACTTTGTAATTCTAACAGATAAGCAATTCTCATAACAAACACCTGAGAGATCTGGTTGTCATGACAATCTGACCTAGTTTGGTAAAAAAGATATTTTCAAGATCCAAGATAGCTTGTCTATTTAAATCTGTTCTACATCAAGAAATGGATACAATTTTCTGAAGAAATTGTGTTTGTTTGTATTTAAGTCATATCACAGCATTACCTTGGAAATTACCAGTACTGATGGTAGTAAGCTTAAGCCTTATCCGTTCACCATCGTATGTATCAGTCTGAATTCTATCCCCACAAATCTGAGTGCCAAGGAGGGAAGCCACAACTACCTGTTTAACCCTTTCCCAAATACAATTAATTTGCAGGTGACGACTTTGAAAGCACATGATGAGCAATTTCTCCTTTGGCCACAATATTTTCAACTTTATTTAACAGTAAAGCTATCATTTTCTTGAGATTTTTTAGGTTTCAAAGTTGTCTGCTGCAGATTTGTTGTATGTGGGAAAGAGATAATAACCTTGCGATTTTCATAAAACGTGCTAAAGATAAAGCACTGTCAGCAGGCCATTCACCTCTTCCATAGAGTTATGAAAATTAAAGTAAAGTCTGACATATATTTTACCTGCCAGGCAGACATTGAAATCCGTTATGTATTGCCGGAAATGGCAGAATAAAACGATGGAACGATAAGCACTATCAGGCCTCATCACCTGTTTCTAATCAACCATTAAGAAAATGGCCGTTTTTATTCCAGTCCATTGGTTTTAACATGGCATCTGGGTTTTTGATGAATTTTGCAGGAAATATCTATTCATTACGAAACATAAAGGTTAAAATGAATGGCAATTTTTACTATAAATTCCTTTTCATCTTTGGTGCAACTGCAACTTTTAATAACAGTGTTGGAATAAGAAAAAGAATGCAATCTGTTATTAGAAAGAATAATTGTTAAATCAGGTAAATAAATTGTCTACTGCTGACGTCAAGTTCCCTTAATTACTATGCACAGATGGTTAAATGCCTTAAAAAATATTGTAAATCAAGAAAATTTAAACGGGCTAACCATTCTGTTGACAAAAACAGCCTGTTATATTAACCTACTAATATCTTTTAAAATATTGAAATTGCATCACCTTGCTTAAAACATTCTTCAATTATCTTTCAGGCTGGCATAAATACCCTTGGAAGAGATAACAGGAGATACCTTGCAGGTATATCTGTCTAAAAATAACACCAAGATAGAATGTATTTTTGGAAACCATTACGTTCATCAGGAAGAAACAGTAATCCTACCAGACAGAACAAAGGATCTGCTTTTTATAGCTGATAAGTGACATGGTGCTGATAAAAAAACAACAGGAAAGGTCAATGACAGATACTGCATGATGGTACAGTACTGTTACTGTACAAACAGGATAACTTGACCGTAATATTTTCCAACTTGCATTTTGACGCATCTGCAGCAGATGATTTTAAAGGTGTTTGTTACATATTTGTTGTATATATAGGAAAGGATTAAGTTCATCTATTCATGTTTTTATCCATGCATCTTGGTTGGCAGAAAATAAAGATTTATGAGCTAATAAATTAATACAAACCATCTTTCTTATAAGTGTTGACATATATGATTGCTATTATCACAATTTTTGCATTTAAACAAAAACATAAACTGTGCATTTTCCGCAGATTCCAGCAAATACTTGAGTGTCACCTTGGCTTATGGGTAAAGTCTAAGGCAACACAACAAATCCATTTGGTATGCTCAATTTACCAGAAACCCCAAATGATGAGGTGCTAATTTTTTACCTTCATTACAAAAAACATTACAAACATCTGGAACAATTTAGCCCATTTCCTCATCATGCAACTTAGAATTTTCCTCAACGAGAAACATGTATAGGTTTAAAGGTAAAATTAAGATTTAACAACTGCATTGGTATTTTGAAGCACTGAATGAATGAATGAATGTATATTGTTTTATGGCGCATCGACAGCTAAGGTCATTTAGCCCCATTTAAATTTGATTATTCATGATCCCTGGGTAAATAAACCAGTACTAGGCTAGAAATGTGCCTTGCCCAAGGACACTCCACCATGACCGTAGTGCCGTGACTGGAAATTGAACCTGGGACACCCGGTTTCGAAATCCCCGATGCTAACCACTCGACCACAGCGGATTCCTTTGAAGCACTGAAGAAACAATGCAGGGAAATGAAGAAATTGCTCCTGATCAACAAAATTCTCTTTTTCATTCATATAATTTTAGTAGTCATCATCATTGGCATCACAAGGAGGGTTGAGGCGTAAAAGGTGATTTTTTTTAAAACCCTTTCTGATACCCATGCAGCAGCATAGACATAGACATACTCAAAATGAGCAACTTCTCATTTTGCCTCAATGTTTTCAACTTTTTTTAGGTAATTATATTGTTTCGTTTTACAGAGATACTCCATGTTTTTACCTAGTTGCTTTCAGTCATCTGCGGCAGATTTGTTGTAACTGGGACAGGGTTAAATTATAAGCCTATGAAAGGTTACTTAGATCATACATTTTTTTGGACACATGTCTTCACTCAGTTTTCACGTTTTCATTTACTTTTAATTAAAATAAGGCTTTAAATAAGTTTGGGGTTATTTATGCTGAGTTTACATTTTTGTTTTCCTTTCCATCTTAGATTCTTATCAGTTGATAATGACTCCAGTCATTGAGTATACCTGTTAACCCTTTTCCCTCATACAACAATTCCGCAGCAGACGTCTTTGAACATATTTTGTCAAAACATAGAAAATCTCTATACATGAATGGATAACCTGTGGAAAACATTGTGGCAAAAGGAGAAATTGCTCGCTTTGAACAATTTCTTCTTTTGACATTATGTTTTCTAAAAGCAGTCTGTTGCAGAGGCGTCAGAAAGCATCTGTATGAGGGAAAGGGTTAATTTGTGATGGGAAATCAGTGTATTTCGCATGCAAGAAAAATGTTCTAGTCCTGGTTGCAAATATGCAAAATCTAACATTTATTAGATTTGCAGCTTTGTTAAGTGAAATCCACTGAATGAGTCTTTGTTAAGCTGTATATTTCACTAATCCTCAGGGGTGGCAAAATCCATTGTCCCTATTACCCAGCTTGTCCCAGAGCCTGTGCCAACGAGTGAAATTTTGTAGGGATTTACTATATAACTATCATACGGACAAGTGCAAACTAGCATTCTAAAAAAAAAGGACAAGTAAGTCAAAATCATATTTCGCCACCCCTGATCCTGGAAAGAAGAAAAATGTGCCAAGTTTCCACTTTTTCTCCCATTTACCTCCAATGAAGAAAATCCTTATTTCAAAATTACAACTATGCAGATCTTCTCGCCACATGCCTTTTAGTTACATGACCTTTGAGTTTTGAATGAACCCTTCCCCAGATGCAGACATATTACAACTTATGCGGATCTTTTCGCTATATGCAAACATTTCTGAACGAATCTGCTTCAGAGAACTGTTGAAAACATTGAGACAACAGTAGAAACTCCTCCGTTTACCGCAGTATTGTTTAACTCTAATTACTCTTTCATTTATAAAGATTTTCCATCTTTTTGCCTTGAGATTTGTTCTATGCGGGGAAGAGGTTCAAAACCACATTTCCTCATTAGAGAAATTCCAGGAAATTATTTTGATTGATTGCTGGGAACAGGTATGTGCGGAAATGGTCTGCAAAAAAAGCGATATATTGTCCATTTTGATATGGACAATTAATAAACAGGAACTTCTGGTATATTTCTATATATACTCTTTCCTTTCATCCATTCCTTTCATACAACCATAGGTAATATACTGTGGAAAAGAGTAAATTAACAGAAAACAATTCTTTATAATTGAAAATGGCTTCTGATCATACAATGTTTTCTAAGAAACACATGTTTTGTGTGTGCTAAATATGCTTAATTTTCAAAATGATTCAGATTCAAATATACTCTGAACAAAAAGGGATAATTACCTCTGAAGAAGTATGTTTGGACATTGCTTACTGGCTATTGAGAGGCAGGTAGAAATCCATAATTACACCTATGCTTTTATACCCATTAAATTCCCACTTCAAAAAGGTATACACCAAACACATGGCCTCGGTTTTATTAACAATTTGTCCTGTAAATGGACTATGGCTTCTTTCTCAAAGCTTTTTTTCCCCATAGAAGTTACCCTTTCCCACATGCAGACACATTTAGACCCATACGCAGTATACAAATCTAAAACAAAAATGTGAGCATTTTTTTCTTTTTACCTCAATGTTTGCAACACTATTCAATAATTTTCCTACATTCTTTTAAAATAACCCTTTCCCTCATATAGACGTGTTTTGACAACTCTGCAGATGGCTTTTTGAAAACATAGTGCACAAAACGTGCAATTTCTCCTTTTGCCACAATGTTTTCCACTTTTAGTCATAGGTT
>JAUELF010290961.1:0-10052 GCA_031471495.1 Clinocardium nuttallii | reverse complement strand
GAAAGAATGTTGGCCGAGCCGGGATTCGAACTCACGACCCCTGGATTGACAGCCCTCGTCGCTACCGACTGAGCTAACGGGGCTCGGCAACACATGAATATAAGCTGCAATTGTTATAATTTCCTTTCACGTTTTCCCTTTTCTTCCTGCAGCCCTCAGGACGTCATCACTATAAGGTGCTTTGATTACATTTTTTAATGTATAATATTAGACAATTTCACAGCAATGATATTCACATATATAACACAGAAAACAAATGTATATTAGGCATGCCTTTCTTGACAATAATTATGAACTGCCTTTAAGATATTGTTACAAAGCCGTTTCTGTCGTAAAACATACTAAGTTTTCTTAATATATCAAACAAACTATTTATATATATGTATTCGAAGTTTTTTATTAAGTGTAAAAGAGATTGATCCTCTTTATCTGTAGGTTTTAATGTTCAGTTTGATTGTGTACTTATTTTAGTTTTGCATAGTTAATGTTCATTGAACTGTTCCTTAGACGGTCCTAAATCGGTGACCTTTTTATCTTGCATTTGCTCTTCAATTTGAAGAGTTCTTTGGCACCATTGGATGTTGTGGTCTCAAGTATGAACATATTGCTATAAACAGCTTTTACATCTTTTGTAAATGTGGTTTTGAAAAAATTAATATTTTAAAAAAACAAGTGAAAATAACCTTGAAATTATTAGCATCAATTTTGTTAAATCTGATATTAGAGTTTGATCAAGAAACACATTTTCGCCAAGAAAAAGAGTCGAATTTGCTTAAATTTATGTGTTTAACTGATGGCCCACATGTGACATCATTTCTTTTAATCAATGGACTCATTTAAAGGCATAAACATGTCTTCCTGTCAGCAGGTTAGAAGATATATGGATTAAGACATTTACTATGTATACATCAAAACTAGGGAGCTCTGGTCGTACGTTCATTTTTTGACAAATAGTAGGACATATACATAGCAGCTGTCCCTGTTAAACTGTACAATGTAAACAAAATAAATTGAAGGCAAATAATTGAATTATAGGGAAATTGGCTGCAATTTTGTACAATAGATTAAAGTCGTAAGGTCATCAAAAATGGTCAGTCCAGGCTGTTTTCTTGTATGTTCGCAACTGTTGACAGGACAGATTAATATGGCTTTAACAATTTTCGAAGATAATCTCCTCAGGAATCTACTAAATAACCTTTGAATCGGAAACACGAATTTGGGTGAGAATACTTTAAATGTTTGGCATTTAAATCTCTTTCCGATACTGCAACAAAGGAATTATACATTTATCTTTGAACATTTAGAAGATTCCTTCTCGTTTTTTTATGCTAAGCGTTCCAAATTACACCTGGTTTCTCCAATTCAACCAATCAGTAAGACTTAAAATATGTAAAAGGTGACTGAATGAACAGCACTGCTAAACTATCTTGAAATCAGATAAGCACTGTAGTTGTAACATTTTGTCATTTTGACCCTTTTCTTATGCCGCCTGACTACATTGTTTAAAATCAATCAATATGGTTGTGTATGAAGAGAGTTATCAAATGATCATTTCTTCCATACTAAAGCTAATTCAGAAAAGAATATTTTTAAAAATCGGGAAAATTCTTTCTAATTCCGCAGCCATCCTCCGTAGAAAATAAAATACCTCGAAATTTCCTCTTTTGCCACTATATTTCAATAAGTCGTCTGCTGCAGAGCGTCACACAATGTCCATATGTGGATAAGGGTTGATATCTCAGTTTTATTTGTCTGAATATTTCAGAATAGCGAAAAAGAACATTGTGACAAAAGTGACAAAAGTCGATATTGCTCTTTAAGAGCACTTTCTCCTTGTGCCGCATTATTTTCAATAGTTGTCTGCTGCTAATGTATCTTGCAAGGGGTGAACAAGCTATTAGAATATCACAAACAAATATATGTTGCTTCACTAATTATGTTACTCGAGGGAACAAAGGGTTACAATTTACAATGGGTATTTTATGCAGGTGGTGTTATCACAAACTTGAGATTATTAGGGGATTTTTTCTAAGTATCCCACGTTCGAGTTATTATACATTCTCAAAACCGCATCACAGCAAATATCTCATTAGAATCAAAACGTAAATGTCAAAAGGCTAATTTTAATACATATCAACCTCTGCAGAGAAACACCTCTTTAAAACAGCACATGTATCTGCCTTCGCCCAATGTTGGCATAATAAGGTTGCACTGTAACTTTAAGGGCTAAATGAGTTTTACATATTTTACAGTTTTAACATATCTACACTATTAGATACTTAAAAACCTCATGTGTTCATTGGGATCGATGTAAAAATTACCACCTGGAACTTCCCTAGTAGACAAGATAGACAATAAGTTTCTTAAAATAAGTCGACACAAATAAAAAGTAAAACATACTTACTGCATAGATTCGTTCATCAAAGATCCTTGACATGAAGTGAACGGAAGACCATTTGAAATGGGTCGCTCAGTTAGAGTATTTGTCATTCAATGCTCATCGTCATTTGAGCTATTTATAAAACGACATTGATATTATTAGCATAAATTGTAATAGCATTAAATTACGCGTCTTATCTTATCTAGTTATGTTTAATGTTAAAGTTGCACTTTTATAGATATTCATATATCGTGTTAGTAAACTTACAATTGTTTTCCCTTATAAACCTTCATGAGGTGATATTTGATTTTAATTAGACTGTAGTATGAAAAAGCTTTCGGATATTTATTATTTCAATAAAACAGCTTTCCGAAGCACAGATACACAAGAAGTGTATGTATCTACTGCTAAAGCATTAAACAATTATGCGATATAGGTGATTTCAGATCGGTCAAAGAAAACTAACATTTTCGTATTTCCTAACAGTAGGGAGATGGTCATACTGCATCAGTAAATATTGATAAGGATCTTCCCAATTATTAAATAAGAGAACGTCGGGTGCGGGAGGACACATGCGTGATCCCTGACCGGTTCATACCACGTAAATAGTGGTAGTAATGGCTGCCTTCTAAGGGTAACAGTGTTTGCATTACCACTGACTGGCTGATGTCAGGATAAATGGACCAGAAGAACTGCTATTATACCCAGGAATCTCCGTGATATAACATAGAAAGTGTTGTAAGAGGCGGTTAACACCAAGCAATAACTAAATGTGTAACTTAAGATGTTTTCAGGTATGGCAAATAAAACTATCTAAATACGAAAATGATATTTTTCTATGATCAAATCAGTTTTTCCCCTGAACAGCACTGGGGATTTGAATCAGTTTTAAAAGCACTGATCAACATAATGCCATATATTTCCGGAAACAAAGTGTATGTGAACGGCCCATCTTTTGAAAGTCAGGTGCATGTCAATATGTATATGTCGAATACATATAAGGAGCCTTATTTTATTTTTTGCCTATGAATATTGAAAGTATTGCCTCCTGCATAGTAATCTCAATTCTAGTGTAAAAATCATCCTGTTGAATCCACGAAGCTCACTCTTGAGGATGAGCAAGTTTGGTAAGTATGCAGAAGATGGATAAATTGTTTGTGTTTCGGTGGAAATATTTAGTGTATGTTTTAAAAGTATGAAACCGCCTCAGTTGTGTAGTTTTAAAGCATCTGACTCGGGTGCGCGTTTGATCCACGGTCATCGGCGCATACCAAAGACTTTATCTCAACCTAACTGTAAGTGAAATGTTTCCTTGATATCATCAATAAAAAAACATTCTGACAAATGTTTAACATGCTCAAGACTAAAATGCATCTTCCATAGTGTTAAGCGTTTCCTTCAATTTGACATAGTGCCCTTGTTTCTGACTCGCATGACTTCTAATCAAACTTAGCTAGATATCACAAAGACATACTTTCTGACACAGTTTCAAGCTGCTGAAGTAAAAAAAATGTGATCTCTAAAGTGTTAACAAGATTTTTCACCAATCTCCTAGTGTTTGATGAAAGGACCAATATTCAAAGTTAACCTAGATATGAACAAGAACAATATTTTGACCGAGTTTAACATGCTCAAGCCGAATAAGTTGCTCCCAGAGTGATAACTAGTTTTCCCTTCAATTTAGCCAGGTGACCTAGTGTTTACCAAAAACGACCTATATTATAACTTTCAAGCTGCTCAAGTAAACAAAGATGTTTCATATTTGGCCTAGTGAAATTAGTTTTGACTGGACATGACCCATATTTGATCTTAGCCTAGATATCACCAAGACATTTATTAAAGTGAAGTTTCAACATATTCTCTTAAAAGCATAATAACCCGAGTGTTAACAAGATTTCCCTTAAATTCGACCTAGTGAACTAGTGTTTGACCCAACATGACCTATATTCAACCTTTGCCTAGATATTGCTAAGACAAACATTCTGAAAAGGTTTTAGCACACTCAAAGTTGAAATGCGGCTTCAAAAGTGTTAACAAGATTTTCTAGTGACATAGTTTGTGACCTAACTTATCCCAATCTCAAATTTGGCCTAGATTTGATGGAGAATTGTGTTCTGCAAAACTTTCATGAAAAGTGGATGCTAAATGTTGCCTCATATCAAAGTGTTACAAAGCAAATGTTGACGTTGAACGACGGACAAAAGGCGATAAAAAACCCTCACATGAGCACTCCGTGCCATTGTGAGCTAACAAAGTGTGAAAATGCTGTCAAAGCAGATAGTGATAATACAAGGACAATTGACAAGTAACCATGACTCTTTGTTTTTATTTCATAACTGATAATTTAATTCAAATAAATAATGATCACCAGAATAAAGATCACAATATCAAGGAAACACGACAACAAATGGTCACAAAAGCTCACTTCATACTTCCTTCACATGTGAATTAATAAAGTGCAGAAACGAAATAGCTCCATATGGCATTTAACCTCTGTTTGACTTTGATCTTCAAGAATGTTACTAAAACTTTCTTTCTGCATGTAAGCTGTTCAACGTGAATCCAACATTATGGATTATGATAATCCGGCCCAACACATTGTAGGTAAACATTAAAGTTAACCCTTATATGATGACGCCCAGTTGCTATGATGTTGTACACATCAACACGCCAAAGACAAATTAAGATGTAGATCACAGAAGTAAGATTCCTATTCAATGTTCTTAAAATCAGACGAGCAGTTCATGAAATTGGAAATTTTTTAAATTTTTCCCTTTTTCTGATGCCGCCTGACTACCGTGTTTTTCGTCCAATCAGTATGGTTTGAACGTTTCTACCAAATTATATTGGAATCTGACAAGCGAATTTGGAAAAGATTTTATAACTTATCCTTACTGATGCCACAGCTACCAAAGTTCTCATGGAATGGTATCTTTTAAACAATTTTAAAAGAGGACCACCAAAGACCAAAGATACATTCCTGTGATGTTTTAGTGGAAATTGTTCCTGCAGTTTAGGATGAGATGTTGTTTACAGCTAAACGTTACCGACGGACGGAGTCAAGGATCTTTGCAAACATCACCAACCTACAAAATCGAGATCTTATTCGTAATCTTCTGACACGCATTGCAAACGAAACCCTTAAATGCATTGCGGTGGGGATATCTTGGCAAATATGTTCGAGTAGCGTTGCCGGCTTGTGCTGTTGTGACCATTAGAAACAATTTTCCATCATACACCTACACAAACTTTCATTTTGCTGGCCAAAGATATGTTAACAATGTGTATTAACCCTTTCATCATACGACAATTCTGCAGCAGATGACTTTGAACATGTTTATGTCAAAAAATAGGAAATCTCTTTAATTGAATGGATAAAAAGGACTAAAAGTGGAACACAATGTGTCGACAGGAGAAATTGCTGGTTTCGAGCAAATTCTTATTTTATCTTGTTTGCAATTATCATAGGCTGCAGATGATACGCCCCACGTACCCTT
Source organism: Clinocardium nuttallii (assembly GCA_031471495.1). Classification (NCBI taxonomy): domain Eukaryota; kingdom Metazoa; phylum Mollusca; class Bivalvia; order Cardiida; family Cardiidae; genus Clinocardium; species Clinocardium nuttallii. Next base: position 4,175 of record JAUELF010290961.1, on the reverse strand, counting down.
TTCGTATCATTTTCCATACAACTTACTGTATCACTATCACTTTCATTTTGACTTTAATGTTGGGACAGCGTCCGATTTCAGCTTAGCCAAACAGTCCAAATTCATCGAAATGCTGTTAGAATATCGAACATCGAGGCACTCTTTATTGAATTTTGTAGAGCAAACCCGAGCATTATTTACTGCACCAGCTATCCATCATGTATATTTTCGTGTAAACTTTACGAAGGCTAGCCATGAACTCTATCTCGACTTTTCCGATTCGCTAGGAAACTTATGTAGACTAATGCCGACTCCTCTGTTGTAGTACTGCAACCGCCTGCGACACATTTCTACACAATTATAATCGCACACAATTAAATTGCGTATGAAAAATGAGCAGATCTAGCCAAATATTCGCGAAACAACGGAGACAGTCTATTCACAAAATCTATGGGCGAATGTAAAAAAAACATATTTTGGCCCCAGATGACGTCATATCCGGTTCAATCGATTTGTTCAATATATTCATAAATCTGAATTCGAGCGGGTAAACTATTCTTGTTCTTTTTTTACTTTTACAGGCATATGATAACAAATAAAGATATATATATATATATATATATCCAATTAACTTGTTTATATGTATATTTTAATGGCAACTTCGAAGAGCTTTGTGTAGTCCCTTTAAAAGGATTTTGAGCGTACGAAAATTAACTTATGAACTGGCATCCGCAACTTATACGTTTCTCTCATACGCAATAGTGTGAGAGGGCCATAATATACCAATGTTTAAGAATTATGAACATAATTTGCATGTCATGGCAAGTTTTGCAGGTAGTTTGCACCTGCTTGCATTGATGATTGACCACATGCACTCATTTTGACACAACTGCAGCAGACAACCTTTTTAAAATATTTTGGCAAAAGGAACAAATAATAATGAGCACATTCTTCTTTTGCCACAATATTTCCACTGGAATTCAATTTCTTTTCTTTCATTTACATAGGCGACGCTTTGGTATCCCGTAACTGCACTTTATTCATCTGTCCCGAATCGGTGTACCTATCAAGTGATCGGGATACTCGGCATATGCCTACGATATACACAAACAAGTCCACCTACTGTGTTTTCAATGATAGGTTTGTCAAAGCTTAGGGCTGCATTTTGACCGTTATTTCTCGGTTGAGCCAATCGCTTACTCAACTCACGCCAAAGCGTTAAGGAGTTATTTGTCACAAACTAGAAATAGATGCTATTACTATGGTGTTTGACCATGCTCAATACTAGGCAATCCAGTAAAATGCCCGATTAGTTTATTTTTACTTTTATAAGAAGATATAGGTAGTAAGGGAAGTTCAGTCAAGTAAAGAAGGTCGCAAACTGTTGCTAATTGTGGAATGCCAAGACGCGCGAGAACATCCTTGGCTAACGTAAAAGAAGAAGAGAAACGGAAAGCAAACAAAGTGAAAGAAAATAATGCTGAAAACGTGTCCATCAATATATTCTTAGCCTTTAAGAATGTTTTCCCAGTTGAACTTACTCTATATCATCTCGAAATATGAGACATCCAAAAAGCTAAAATGTCACTTGCAATACGGACAGTTGATTATCGTCAATGCGACGGCGTTGGGTTTCTTCTCAGTAAGTTTTCATCAGATGCTGGGCTGATTGCGGGGCTTCATACGGGGCTCTTTGCGGATAGAACGTCACACAGGCTGAAATTCAAAATAACTCTGGATAAGTTAACTAGACACTAACTCCTGGTTCGTTTACATGACATGAGCCGTCCCACAAACAAACAATTATTGTTGACTCTGCGAAATGTTAAGACCCGGATCAGCCTAAGCATACCGCGCAGGCTAACCCGGAGAGACAATTTTCGCCTGTTGTGGATTTTCTGTTTCAGGAATCATTACTCTATATCTCTATCCACCTGTGACGGAATGTCTCGGTACGGAGTTGGGTCGATACAGAATTCAGCAGTGTTTGCCTTTATTCATCAAAATAGCCCAACACTTCTACCTTATGATGACGTATTAACCGGCCCTCTGCATTATGATGACGTATTCAACGTCACTTTACACGATGATGACGTATTAAACGTCCCTCTACATTAAGATGACGTATTAACCATCCCTCTACATTATGGTGACGTTTTTAACGTCAATCTACATTATGATGACGTATTAAACGTCCCACTATACAAAGTTTGCTATTCAAGGCATATATACGAGGGGATATCCAAAGGTTCGTAAACAAACTTAATAGTGTCCATTTATATGGATATAGTGCTTTAAGTACTACCTGTTTTTAGAACCTAACATTTTGAAAAGAAGATATTAAAGAATAAAATTTAATTTAATGAGGAGTAGAATGTTAGCTTACAGTGTGTTATCTTACAGTGTGTTTTTTATATAAGTTGTGTGTTGCAGCAACGTCCTAGTCGTTTGTATCGGGGAAAGTGTTAAAGATTTATGCACGAAAACGGGTTAAACAATTATCAATATCTCATATACACAAATCAGAAGTTGTATCAACATGCTAGAAGTCTGCAACAGACGACTTTGATTGTTTTAAATATCTAAATCTCACCATTGAAACACATTGTTTCAAAAGGGGAAACTGCTCATAATGATTATTATCCCGATATTTTCAATGGTCTGCGGCATTGTAGGGTTACATACTTTTTAGCTAACAACAATATATCTCAAATAATCGAGATGTATTTAAATTATTTCCTTTGATTAAGAAACTACATACCGTCTTTGTCATGCGTAATTCTGATCATCTCGCTCAATTAAAGTTGCCAGAAATGGTCACACAGTTTTTCGATCATCAACGTGAATGCGGAAGGCTCGCTCTGTCTGGTCTTGGCGGTCACGAAGGGGTCGGCGCAAACATCGCCGACGCATTTGGTACAGCCGCATATAAGCGAGGATGTCTTGTAGTCAGTAGCAACGACGATATATTTACCAGACAGGACGTTACCTATTCAACATTTTATAATTATAAGGTGTGGAAAATTACTGTTTATATTGTTTTTGGGATGTTATTTAATTATTAATTTAACCTTTTCAGCACGCAGACGTCATGGCGCATCTGTAGCAGACGACTTTTGAATGCTTTGCAGCAAATGGAGAAATGGATCATCATGAGCAATGTATCCTTTTGTTTCCAACTTTATGTTCTTTATAAATACAGATTTTCGTTAACTTTACTAAGTGTTTCAAAGTCGTTTCCTGCAGATAAGTTGTATATATGGAAAAGTTGATCGTGATCGAAAGGTCAAATGCTTAGTACACATCAAAATAACCTTACAAGTGTTAAAACCAATCTCGATAAATAAAATGATATAAGTGTTGTTTTTAATTTTGTATAAAATCAAAAGGTTATTGATAGAGACTATTTTTTACAGTGGAAGTATCCATTAAAACTTCGGTCACTCTGGAATCTGTCTATCTAAAGATTGAAAACACTCCATTTATTGTGTTATGTGATAAATATAATCTTATATTCGTGCTTATTTGTTATTGCTTCTTTTCTAAACTCGTCGACTGAAACGAATATGACGCTCGACAGAGCCTCGCGTCATATTATTTCAGTCGACACGTTTAATAAAAACAGTAACAAATAAGCACTCATGTAAGATCCTCTATTTCAGCATGAAAGAAAAATAAATCTTTGACTTTCACGAAATGGAAAATTTCAAAATGAACTGTACATGTTAACACTTGTGTTTGGAACATTATTGTAAGTGGGACAACTTACAGAAATACGTAGAAGGAACGCAAAATTGACGAATACCTACCAATAGGGTGACCCGTCCTTAAGCATGTAGACACCACTTGGTGTTAACGGTGTGAACTATAATATTGCGCTTTGGCAGATTCCGACGAAAAATAAATGGTTAACAAAGAAGTCACGTGACAAATGCGCAAATGGAGGTCAACTGTGAAAGGTTATTCGTCATCATCCCGAAGTGAAACGGAAAAGCACGAATATTAACGGGAGTTGTCGATTTCAGTTTAAATAAAAACATATTAGTTTAAAACTATTTATTAGACTCGTTTTCTTTGATTTGACATTACAATATACATGTTATTATAAATAGACAACGACATTTAAACAAGAGGGCCATGATGGCCCTGGATCGCTCACCTAAATGTTCACAAGATATTCCTTAAAGGTTTTCAAC
>JAUELF010290950.1:0-10053 GCA_031471495.1 Clinocardium nuttallii | reverse complement strand
TTTGTCTTAGTGATATCTAGGCCATGTTTGAAACTGGGTCATGTTCGGTCAAAAACTAGGTCAAATTTAAGGAATATATTGTTGACATTTAGGTGAGCGATCCAGGGCCTTCATGGCCCTCTTGTTTTATTAGAAATTCTGGTTAAAGTTTTGCGTGCAACTATATTATAGAGTCCATATCTCAGAAACTAATAAGCGGTGGAATAGTCGAGCGCGCTGTCTTCTGACAGCTCTTGTTAGCTCACCTATGCACGAAGTGCAAGGTGAGCTATTGGGATCACATTTTGTCTGGCATCCGTCGGTCGTGCGTCGTCAACATTTACCCTTGTTAACACTCTACAGACTACATTTTGCATCCAATCACCATGAAAGTTGGTCAAAACATTCGTCTCCATCAAATCTCGGAAAAAGGCAATATCTTTAAGAAATCTGCTACATACAAAGTTGAATATTTTCGCCTAAACCTGAGATTTATTGTATTTAAAGTGAAAGTTTTATTCACCAAAACCGGAGATTTATTGTATAAACATTGTTACTAAAACTGCCTCGAGCCCTTGTGACCTCTAGCTGGACAAAGTGATTCTTAAGTAAGAAAGAGGTAAATTGACCTCATGGCCAATTTGTTACCACTATCACATACAAAATGGCTGATTTCCTGCCCAGAATGAATAAACCTTTTTCTAGTACAGGAGACATTTACGATACAACAGCAGTTGACTTTTGAAAACATTCCTGGGAACATCTTTTCAACTCTTTATAAAAAAGTATAACTCAAAATACCTTAACCCTTTCCCTCATACAACTATTCTGCAGCAGACGACTTTGAACATATTTTGTCAAAACATGGAAAATCTCCATAATTGAGTGGATATTTAACCTATGACAAAAAGTAGAAAACATTGTGGCAAAAGGAGAAATTGCACGTTTTGTGCAATTTCTTCTTTGTCACTATGTTTTCAAAAAGCTGTCTGCTGGAGAGACATCAGAAAGAGGGTTAAAAGTTAACATGAAACTTAAACAATTATTTTGTTCCTTTCTTTTTTTATAGCTGAACAATCTACAGCTGTGGATCAAGCCGATTGTCCCAACAGGAAGTTTTGCCATCACGTTTTTCAATACCAATGGTTTTGGAAGTGGTATTCCCTTCTCGGAGGACGTGTCGTCAATAGGACTGACAGACAAACGTGGATACAATGTGACTGAAGTGTTTTCAGGGAAAAATATTGGAATAATGAAACCAGGATCGAAGTTGAAAACTAGAATTTATCCTACAAGTGCCTATATGATTATTTGTAAGATATTGTCTTAATAGAAGGCTTCCATGGGGATGCATGAAAAACTTCAAATTTGAAATGAATAAACAATGTTATGCATGAAAATTGTACCATAAATACCTATGTTGTGAGTAAATGTCTCAATGAGATTATTTTTCTAAGTACTCACAACATAGGATTTGGTTGTGCAATAAGAAAGATTTTTTTGATTGAAAGTACATATACCAGTTCAAATATGAATGTTAGACAGATTGATTTCATTAAAACCTAAATATTTCACAGACAGATCTTGTTTGAATAATTATGAAGGTTAGACAGATTGATTTCATTGAACCCTAAATACTCGAAGACAGATCTTGTTTGAATATGAAGGTTAGGCAGATTGATCTCATTGAAACCTAAATACTCGAAGACAGATCTTGTTTGAATATGAATGTTAGACAGATAGATCTCATTGAAACCTAAATACTTGAAGACAGATCTTGTTTGAAAAAGAATGTTAGACAGATAGATATCATTGAAACTTATATAAATACTCGAAGACAGATCTTGTTTGAAAAAGAATATCGGACAGATTGATCTCATTGAAACCTAAATATTACACAGACAGATCTTGTTTGAAATTATTTCATTGAAATATTTATTTTATATGAACAGTTCTTGAATCCTGAATTTTATACATACATACAAAATTATTCTCTTGAAACCAGAATGTTGGACTGATCTCATTGACACCTGAATATTAGACAGATTCACCTCATTTAAACCAGAATGATAGACGGACAGATTCCATTGACACCTGAAATTGTTATACTAGTTTAGACATATTCTCTTGAAACCAGAATGATAGACAGACAGATTCCATTGACACCTGAAATTTTTATACAAGTTCAGACATATTCTCTTAAACCAGAATGATAGACAGACAGATTCCATTGACACCTGCAATTTTTAAACAAGTTCAGACATATTCTCTTGAAACAAGAATGATAGACAGACAGATCTCATTGAAACATGAATGATAGACTCACAGATCTTGAAACCTGAATGTTAAGCAGATATATTTTCTTGAAATCCGAATGTTATAATGCAGATATATTGCCTTGAAACATGAATGTTATGTAGATTCCTTGAAACATGAATGGTTAGACTCACAGAGGTTTTAAAACTGGAATGTTGTATACGAATAACCCATTGTAAGCTGAATGTGCCGCTGCCATATATTGCATTCATATCTGAATGTGAGGAAGATACATTTTATATTTTTTTGAAATCAGGAGATCCAGGAGCTTGTAGACTGAAACCTGAATAATTGCTGACATATCTCACTTAGATCTGATCAGGGGTTGACATATTTCATTTTAATCTGCTCAATTAATAGAATCTTGTATGCTTATAGTAAATGATTTATAACCACTCCCCCTACAGACCTATTTTGACATATATCTGAAGCATAGGACTTATGTCACTTTTAAAATCATTGTGGCAAAAGGAAAATTGCTCATATTCTCCAGTTGGCATAATATTTTCAACTCAATTTAATATTTATACAATCATGTACTTTTAAATTTTGAGATTAACCATATTTGTTGTATTGTGGGAAATATTGAATACTCAAGAGTGTTTTGTGCTCATTTCCAAGAAAATCAATAGTGCTTTTATGATTATTATATTTCATTTGTTATTTATAAACTCTTCTTTTTTATAAACTGCTTATACAAATAAATAATTCCAAAACAAATTCAGAATCTGATTTGATTTGTGTGACTTCCATCTAAATTAGCCTGGCACACGGCTCTATGTTTATTTTATATGTTGAATGTTTCTATTAATTAACTGACTAACATTCGGTCAGGTCCTAAGGCCGATAATCAGATGCATGAATATTTTATCTATTAGAGATCTCCCCAATTATAACATTGAAAAATAACCATAAGGACTGATGCCAGTCTAGCCATACACCAAAACCACACTGACACTGGCACGACCTTTGTTCACGCAATGCCACGCAATGCGTCGTGGCAATGCGTGCCATTTCGGTTCTACGCACGAATTCCAACCTGAGCGCAAAGCCTTGTTTGCGGACTGTTCGCGGACTGTACATGCATAAGTTACAAACTGTCTACGCAATGCGCGGCCAAAAATGGGCCACATTGGCACACATTGACACGCAATGACACTACTTGTTTACGCATAGGTTAAGTATTGTTCGCGCATTGTTTCGCGCATTGTTCACGTCTGCCGTACCGCATTATCCCGCAGTGTCACGCACGACACGCATAGTTCCCACTGTCTTTCCGCATCGCAACGCATTGCCCCGACTAATTCGCGCATGCGTGAGTCGTCGGGGCAAGTTTTGGTCACGCTTTGTCCCGCTAGGCGACACGCTATATATAGCGTGTAGTTTCACACCTTTAACCTCATTTCTCAACCCGCTTTGGACGATACATGATGCAGAATACATGTACCAGAGACACTGCTATTGCAGAACAGAAAAAGTGCCTATATCTGGCACCTCTAGGGCTGCTACTTCTTTAAGAGCTGGACAAAAGGCAGCAAGAGGAAGAGCACGAGAAAGAAGAAGAGACAATCCCAACTAGAACAAGGAAATCAAAGACAGTGTGGGTTAGGAAATGGTTGACTAGAAGATATGATTTCGGACATTATGATCAGCTATAGACAGAACTCCACAAGGACGATCCCATGGGTTACAGGAATTACCTGAGAATTACACCTGACCTGTTACAAGAGATGGTGGAGAAGTTAGCCCCTAACGTCAGAGCAGCAACATCTACACATTTATGGCAAAGGTGAAGGGATGGATCTTTAAGTCATCTCTATTCTCTACTCACTTACTTTTTCTCTTTTTCTACTTTTCATATTTTCTTCTTCTCCGCCTAATCATTATCATTTTCTTCTTCTTCTATTCTTCTTTGTGCAAGACTATTGAAATGCATGGAACATGTATATTACATTTTCGAAATGGAAGTCATATGTCGAAAAAAAAAATGTTGTTTGTATTGTGACATGTACTTATGTATATGCTGTGTGAAATAAATAAATAAGATAAAGTTATCTCTATCGAGGCGCACTGAATATCGTGTTTTGTTGCTGATCATACGAGCGGTTAGTTTTTAATTCTTTACCACATACCGGTCAGTCTGACTCTTCTGCAGCAGTGGCTATTTGAAATTATTGTCGCACGAGGAACAATAACACTCACAATGAGCCATGTCTCCTTTAGACAAACATTGTTACGACTTTATTCAATATTTATTCTATCATTTATAGAGAGTTTATGCATTATTAAAATGTTACATTGTTTTTTAAAGTCATATGACGCAGTTAAGTTGTATCTGGGAAAGGTTTAAAGAGGCGTTTATTGCAAAAAAAATATATTAGCACGTTGTATTTACGTTCAAAACCAGCTGGTCCAGTTTAAAGGCGGAAAGACATAGGTATATATGGTTCTGTGCATATGTCGTTCGCTTCAGGTCCTGCCGTGTTTACCAATATTTGTGGCATTCATTCGCTCTAGTACTTAAACAGTTAACGTATCTATACTAACAATCTGTTAATGTATTCATATGTGTAACATCTGTTAAATATCGAACTTAGTTGACAAAAAGGTACGATTAACCGCATTTCGGTATATATATATTTATAAATACATAAACAACAAATGTGACACTAGCTACCAACGCGTTCAGTTTACGTCATGAATGTTACGTTGAACGAAACGCTCGCGAGTGATGACGACGCTAACGCGTTCGAAACGTTTACACGTGGATTATACACGTACGGAATACCGATCATTTGTATATTTGGAATTCTTGGGAATATCTTATCGTTCAGAGTGTTCGTTTTTACAAGTTTCGGGTACCAGTCATCAAGTGTGTACATTGCCTTTTTAAGTGTCTCCGACACTGCATTCCTGACATCCTTGTTGATCAGCTGGCTTGGTGGGGGTCGGGTCGGTGTGTTGTACGTCCACAGCCCGATCTGGTGTCAGGTGATGATCTACGTCACATACGTCTGCAGTTTTTTGTCCGTCTGGTACGTGGTTCTCATCATGATTGACAGGTATGTTCTATTAAATGTATAAAACGCTGTGTTTGTAACAATAATATAAACATATCAATAAGAGGATACAACCGTGAAACAATTTAGTTACACCTTGTTGAGTCCTCTTTCCAACATGCAGACGCATGTTAGCGGATCTGCAGCAGACTATACACAGCATTTCAACCATATGTTCTCATAACCATCAGCCCCAGTTTTCTGTATGTTAGAAAGGGTAAATAGTTCAGCCTTTTGATACATCTGCAGCAAACAAACTTTTAACAACATTGTTTTAACGTTAGTGTCCTGCAGATGCATTGTCATGTTGGGAAGAATTAAATACAGGTGATGGATTCTGTATAGAACCTATGGCGTGGTCAATTATGCCTTAATGACGTGAGCCTTTCTACGGAAAAAAACCCCCAACATTGTGGACTCTCGGCGTAAAGTTGCGACCCGGTTCAGCCTAAACATACAGTGCAGGTTAATCCGGACAGACCATGTTCGTCTCCAGTAGATTTTATGTTTCGGGAATCATTAATCTTGATCTCTATCCCCCTAAGATGTAATCTATAATCTTGGATTTCTCGTGGGACGGCTCACATGTCGTTTTGGGACTGTAAGTTAAGAACAACTATGTAATTGTATGGGTGTAGTGGCTGTTTTATTCGATCGTAAATACAGGTATTACTTTGAATTGAACACAGTGCTTAACCCATGTTCTTGTGGTTCCATAGGATATAATTCTTATATCAAAATGGATGCATACATAGTTACCAGAACTGCACACATTATTACTTCCACTGATGGTCACTTCGATTGACAAATTCCAAATTTGTTGAAAAGAGAAAAATAAAATAAGATATCATTTAACATCTATATAAACAATTATAATTGAACAAAGAAGCTGATAAAATCAGATAAAACAAAAATCACCGATTGTCAGTCTCAAATTACTAAATGTTCCCCAATTGTCACATAATGTTTTAATATTCTCTATTAGTGTTGCCTACAGGAATCCGCTGTGGTAGAGTGGTTAGCGTCGGGGATTTCGAAACCGGGTGTCCCGGATTCGATCCCTAGTCGCGGCACTACGGTCATGGTGGAGTACCATTGGGCAAGGCACATTTTCTAGCTTACTTGTTTGTTTACCAAGGGATCATGAATAATTTAATTTAAATGCGCGCTAAATGACTATAGCTGTCGATGCGCCATAAAAGCCATAAAACACTATATATTCATATTCAATTGTTGCCTACCCTCACCCTACTAGATTACGCTTATCAAACTTGCCTATTAAAATGGCCAAAAAGAAGGATCATGATTGTGTAGTTCTTAGAACTATTTATTTCAAAACCATGGATCAAAACTAATATTCTTTGCTAAAACATTTTAGTTTATGAGAGATGTTTTGGCTAAGATTCATACATCAAAGTGTTATGTTAAGCCCAAACAATTTTAAAATTAAAATTGATGTGTTTACTAAAAACTGTGGATCAAAATTAATGTCATGGCTAAAAAATGTAGATCGAAACGGATGTATTTGTTAAAGGCTAGAATTCATTATACCAGATCAAAATTGATGTATTGGCTAAACCTGTAGATCAACTGTTTTGACTTGGAGAGAACCCACGAAACAAAGCATTTAATAATCGTATATGTTCATTCTGTAAAATACGTTAACAGAGAATAAATGCATAGAGGATTTGAAAAATGTATATATGCAAATACAAGAGAAAGTGAGCTGATTTCTCTTCCTGATATTGTGAACTTTTACGCGGCGTCTAAACATTGAGTGCTGTAGACATTTAGTATGTATACACAGCAGAGTTTTATATAGTTTTGTCGCAACCATACATATATATATATATATGAGCCGTCCCGCGAGAAAACCAACATTATGGCATATGTGTAATGTATCGACGAGATCAGCCTGCGCTATCTGTGCAGACTGATCAGGGCCGACACATTCCGCCTCAGGGGAATTGTGGTATAGAGAAATGATTCCTGCAACAGAAAATCCATAAGAGGCGAAAAGTGTCTATCCGGGTAAGGCTGCGCGGCATGCTTAAGCTGATCCGGATCGACACTTTACGCAGTGTCCATCATGATAGGTTTTTTTACAAGACGACTCATATTTTTTTAGGGCGATCACTTTTCAATTGGATCCTGATTTGGGAACGCGAATCCCACAGGGAACTGATTTCAAACTTGTATTTCGAAAATTAAAATAAATGATAATAACGCACTCTGGTCGCATAACCACAGGGTTTCCTATTACCACAACGTTTTCTGTTTGAGTAGCTTGAGCTGCAGACTCCTTATATATGTGCGAGATGCAATCACACAGCCGACTATACGATGTTACTTTTACGTGCGAGATGCAATCACACAGCCGACTATACGATGTTACTTTTACCTTAACATCAATTAAACAGTTGGCTGAGAAGTAAAATATCCATGTTATGATCTAAATAATTATTTTCATCAAAATGACTCTTTCGGTTTTTCTTATCTTAAATTACGTTAATATAACGGACTATGTCAAGTAAATGGCATCCTATAACGTCACTACAATTAAGTTTTGGTGTATCTGTAGCAGACCTCTTTTTAAAACATTGTCATAAACAGTGAAACGTACATTATTTTGTAAAGAGTTTTGTTATCTTTGACTAAGTATTTTCAGAAGTTTTCTTGTACGTGTGAATGGGTTTAGTGTTGTCTATGAGCTATTACTCATTTTTGTCCATAATGTTTCACTCTTGCACACATACGACATTTCTGCAACCTTGCAAAAATATATGCAGAATCACTGACAGTTTATATAAATGAAGGTATAACTAATTAAACAAAATGTTGAAAAAATTGCGTCAAATGATAAATTGCTCATGATGACCAGTATCTCATTTTGCCATAATGTTTTTAGGACACATCCATATGCCTTACAATTGTTGTATGCAAAAGGGATAAAGAGTCAAAAGCATTTGTCTAACCGAGGAAGACACAGAAAGTGTCTCTATGAGGGAAACGTTTTAAATGAAAATATATCTTCATATTTGTAAAAAGTCGGATCTGGTCCTACATATGGTGTTACCTAAAGCAGGACGGCTTTGTGTTACTTTTAACCGTATTTATAAATCGTTATTTTTAGTATCGTCAGTTTTCATTTTCCGAATAAACCCCCCGAAATCTGGATAATTTGAAGTTGACAGTTAATACGAAAATGGAATTATTGTGAGAACGGAGACCTTGTTAATTTCTCCCTCTATCACATCGCTGTCAAAGACCGTCTGCTGTATAAACCTTTCAGTATATGAGCCGTAGCGCGAGAAAACCAACATTATGGCATCTGCGTAATGTGTCGACCACACCAGTCTGCGTTGTCCGCGCAGACTGATCCGGCCGACACACATTTTGTCCCAGGGGGATAGAGGTATAGAGAAATTATTCCTGAAACAGAAAATCCACAGGAGGCAAAACGTGCCTGCGCGGCATGCTTAGGTGGATCCGGATCGATACTTTACGCAGCGTCTACAATGTTGGTTTTCTCGCAAGACGGCTCATATGTCTGTATGAGGGAAAATGTCACAGGAATATGTGTAAACAAAGGGAGATAATTATAGTATTGTCATCCAGCCGCTGTCAGTATTTATGGAGAATATGAGCCGTTCCTCGAGAAAACCGACTTTATTGTCTCTGCGTAATGTATCGACCAAGATCAGCCTGCGTAGTCCGCGCAGACTAATCCGGGCTGGATCATTCCGTCTCATTTGAATAGAGGTACAGATTTATGATTCTTGAAACAGAAAATCAACAGGAGGGGGTAAATGTCTTTCCGGTTGAGCCTGCGTGACATGCTTAGGGTAACCTTGGTCGATACTTTATGCAGAGTCAACAATGTTGGTTTTCTCGTGGGACGGCTCATATGATTACGACAGTAATCATCATAGCATGTTCTCCAACCTGGGATGCGCCCATCGATTTTAACCCTTTCCCACATACAAAACATCTGGCTTGGTGACTTTGAAAACATATTAGGATCTCTTAAGATGAAAGTGTTATCATTGAATAAAAGTGAACAATTTATGGCAAATGGAGATAAATACTTATTGTGAGCAAGTACTGTTTAGAAAAACAGTTATGATGTCACGTAATAAGGAAACCATGTATAACTTCGAGTGATTAACGTGATCGATTCAAATCTCCGTTTAAGTGTAAATAATGAAAAGGGAGTCAATGAGAAAATCCTATCAAAAACCAAGGACAGCAGCAAGTCTGATTGCTAGAGTACTGTTACTACACTGTTTTTAACAGACAAATTCGTGCTATGAAATTACTCGAGTCAGTAGTTATATATTCGAATTAGCCGATGTTCAAGTTATTGCGAGTCTCCGTATATAGATACTTCGCGTTACTGATATAAGTAAGCCGTTCCAAAATAAAACCAACATAATGAACTCGGTTTAAAGTATCGAACCGGATCAGCCTGAGCATGCCGCGTAGGCTTACATTGACAGACACTTTTCGCCTCCTGTTGATTTTCTATTTCAGGAATCATTACTCTATACCTCTATCCCACGAGACTGTGTGTCGGTCCAGATTAGCCTGCACAGTGAAATGGGTCCTTACATAACGCATAGTCCATAATGATGGTTTTCTCGTGGAACGGCTCAAGTATCCCTCCGCTTACTTGACCTGCAGACGTCTAAAATATTAT
>JAUELF010290939.1:0-10053 GCA_031471495.1 Clinocardium nuttallii | reverse complement strand
CCTGCATCACTGATGGAACTATATATATATTTGACGGTTTAACGGAAGTGAGTAAATTGGTTTTGCAGAAATATCCATATTTTTCGTTGTTGTTGTTGTTTTTGTTAGCATTGTGGCGATTGTCAAACCAATCGCCACAATAATTGAAAAAGTGTGTTTAACGCCGTTTTCAACATTTTTTCAGTTATATTGCGTCGTGTTCATGGTTATTTATCAGTACTACCTGATTTACCTATCCTGACACCGCTCGATAAACTAGGTTTAACGCCGTTTGCAACAGTATTTCAGTTATATTACGTCGTGTCCATGGTTATTTATCAATTTTACCTGATTTACCTATCCTGACACCGTTCGATTGATTAGTTTATGCCGTTTTAAACAGTATTGTAGTTATATTACGTCACTTCCTATGTCATTTCCGTAGTTGAACGCCATTTCAATTGTGTATTCAGTCATATCACGGTGGTTAGTTCACATACCCATGTGTTACTTGGCTTTCGCCCGCCAGTGCTCTACACATCATGCTTTTCTTATATCTGACTGCTTTGCAGCATAGACTTTTAGCCAATTTGTGGAAGACGATTGACTTATATTTGAAAAAAAGGCTTGTCGAGCTTATGTTCGAATTCACATGCCTTTGATTGACAGCCCGAAGCGTCGCTACCGCCTGAGCTACCCTAATCCGAAGCATCAGTCGTAATGCTATCCGCGTAACCCAGTTTGACAAGACGAAAAGCCATTACGGCCATTTATACGACCATGGAGACGATCGAGGTGTAGATAAAGACCTATCTGTACATTTATGTTATATGAAGATATGAATCTACACTGATCACTAATTCATTATGGTTGGATTTCCTCGAGCGCTCCTCATTTATTAATGAACTATTCAGTCGACATGAGTCAGGATGTTCCTGGTCGCACATATATCGGTATATCTTAATTGTTCATGAATCAACATACACTAGTTATTACTGGCTCACCTTCATTACGCACATATATTTGTATATCTTAATTGTTCATGAATCAATATACAATTATTATTGTCTTACCTTCATTCATAGCGTGGTCACTAGGATATCGTCAAAAGTTCTTTTTCTTAGCGATTTTGAAGCGTAAGAAACAGTCGATCTGTGAAAAATCGCTTTCTTTGTAACAATATATCAATACATTTGTATCCCAGCTCAGACAGCTCTGTTGGTAGCGACGCGTGCTGTAAATCCAGGGGTTGTGAGTTCGAACCCCAGCTCGGCTAACATTATTTCCGTTGTTTGACAAACGTCATTGTAACAAGCATGAAAGCCATGGAACACACGAGTAGGTGAAATGGCCACCGTGATATGACTGATAAATGTTGAAAACGGCGTTAAACCCCAAACAATCAATTGTCTCCGAGAGGCAGGCTGATCTAGACATCCGTTGGTTATAATGCGTCAACGGTCTATTGTCGTAAATCATGACGTATTCTTTTTATTAATAAGCCTAGATGTAATGCAATTAAAAATACGTAGAGAACTACTGAGGGAGCAATTAATTAAACCTTACTGACGATTCAAAGATTTCATGATATATTTCAATCGAATTTTAGACAATACTTTGTACATATGTACATTAACATCGTTAAAGATTACTCACTGTATTTTGGAGTGATGTAACTGTCATTAAATAAGAGGGAAATCGCTTGCGGATATAAAGATTTAATAAAAGATTTATATTCAAACTCGCGACAAGTGAACAGATCTCATCTTAGTTTTTAACGATCCGATTAAAAATTATTTGCCGACGATTTAAAGGATATATCTCTTTAAATGCAAGGTTTAATAATTTAAGTTTGTGTGTATCACTTCGATAATGTCAGTTGCTAAAATTACATTTTGAAGATTGTGTAACATAAGGTACAAGGCTAATTAAAAAACACTGCACAATTTGACAGAATAGTTAAATTTCATGGTCCATATGATGTACTCTTGAAAAGTTAATGCAAGTCACGAAGTCCAAAGAGTGGGATCGTTTTGCTAATGTTTAAGTCCGAGTTATGGGAATTGGCCATAGAGCATAACTAAGTAAATAAGTAAGTAACATGTTATTATAGTGGCATGTGTACATATTATACAAATGCAAGCAGTACACACTATAAACACCCGGCCGCGTAGGGCCTATAAGTCACCTTTGTTTAACAATATTTACAGATAAGGTAAAGAAGAGATAACGAGAGAAGAAAGAAAAGTTGAAAGGAATATTTTTTCCCATTGATCCGACAAGAAATTACCAAACAAAAGAAATGATAGATGCGGTGGTGTAGCGATTGAACATCCGCCTAGGTTACTGGAGGTCGCGGATTCAATCCCCGGCCGTGTCATACGAAATACTTTAAAACTAGGAGTAATAGCTTTCCCGCCTTGGCGCTCAGCATTGTTGAGTTGGCTAGGTCAGGAAAAGAGTGACCAGTAGGACTGGCAACTTACTTAGGAAACGCCGTGACATATATTTGAAAAGTTGATGAAAGCGCCGTTTAACACCATATCACCCCCACACAAGGAACAATATTAATGTATTCTTATGAAAAGCATCTCACACACCTCTCGTGACCATAGCTGTAACACTTTTGGATGCGCGACACCAGAATCTCGAAATGCAACACACAACTTAAGATATACTTTCAATACACTGTGAAGGCAGACACATCAGGATTTGGCTGACCTTTCTGAATTACTTTTTGGTGGCATTGAATTAACTTCATATGCAAGAATACTTGTTAGAATGTCTAGATACCGTACTGAAAGCAATAACGAGGCGTTTCTTCCGCAATTAATTAACCCCATCGCATAATAAAGTGTAGACAATATTAAAATATTGCCATGAGAACAATTATCACACCAATTCCTCCTGTGATAATAATTACGTATATTAAACAGAAACCATATGCCCCACTAATCTGTCAAATGCGATAATTGTTGATTACTTCTCACGGAATCGGTTCGTCTGAAAGCAGCTTAACATATAAGTTATATTGCTCTATACATGGATATTGAGCTGTGAGACCAGAACGCTCCAAACAAATACAATGTATACATACATCAATACTCTTCAATTCACACTTATAATTAAAATGACTATACCGAGTTTATTATAAGGAAAAATAAGTTTAAAGATGTGTGCAAGGAAAAGCAAATACATTGTCATCCACAACAAACAAATCACCTTAATAAATAGTAGGTCAAACCCTAAGGATCAGATAAGTATATTTCTAGTAAGTCAAGTGAAATATCCCGTAATATATGAGTTGACATGGTATAACTATTTTAAAACACTTCCACGTGAGGTGATGAAGAAGCCCCTCAATTAATTTTCGAAGAAGATACGGATCATATGAATCGAGAGGCCGCGTGACTGAATGTAGAAATTACTTTAAAAGAGTTCGAAACTGCAATATTAAGAATCTCTCAAATAGTAAATGCTCTGGGCTTGATGGTATCTCTGCAGATTTTTAGAAGAATATTATGAGGAAAATGTTATCGTGTCTACACAAGTTATTTATTAAGATATTCACAACAGGTAATTTCCAAAAGTCATGGCCACAATATATTATTTGTCCTATATATAAATCAGGAGCCCACAACAAACCCGATAATTACAGAGGTATCTCTTTTGCTACAGCAATGTATAAACTATTTTCAAGTATTATTAATACAAGACTATATCAATGGCCAGAGGATAACAATACAATTGATGAAGCACAATCTGGATACAGACACAACTATTCAACTGCAGACAATCTGTTTTCGTTACAAGCTATATAATACAAAAGTACTAATCGAAACAAAGTGTTCATTTTTATTGTTTATATGTAGACTTTCGAAAGCTTTTGACAAAATAAACCATAACACTGAAACATTTAGGTATATATACGGTACTTTTTTGAAAGTGTTAACTGCTAGTATTACGATATTTCATCCTGCATTATAACATATACAGGCCTTACACAATTCTTCAAATGCAACATAGGTACCAGACAGGGTGATACAACTAGCACAACAGGTTTTTCTTTGTTTATAAATCAGCATAGTTTAAGACTCCGTGAAGGATGTAAAAACGGTGTTTACATTACTGAAAATATACCTGACAGTATATGCCTAATGTTCGCAAATGACATTGCAAATTGTTCTGATACTGTACTACACTTGCAAATTAAAATTAATTTACTAACACAATTTTGTTCTGACACAAGTATGGACATTAACTAAGATAAAACAGAAATAATAGTTTTTAGAAATGGTGGTCCATTACGAGCAAATGAAAATTGTATTGTAGGTAATTAACGTGTTAGAATAACATCATGTTATAACTATATGGGTCTGCATTTTAAACCAAAGTTGTCTTAGCTCTCAGCTCAACAAAAATAAGCACCTCAAGCAAAGAAGGCTACTTTCTCTATATACTGATATCAGAGATGTTCTGGTTCTTTTCCTTGCAAATATATTTTTAAATTGTTCTCTTTAATGATAATACCAATTATGTGTAACGGAGGACACAGTTGGAGTCATACATATTCAGATGTTCAAGAATCCGTTCACTTTAAGTTTTGTAAGAAATGTTTGAAATTAAATAGTACACCACATTATATGGAGGTGTAAGGCGTATCGCATTTAGTATTGGTGTAGACTATTGGAAATGCCAAATAGTAGATGTCCACGCAACTGTAATTTAATGTTGAACTCTATAGAAGACGCAGAACCTGTGCAGCTTATGCGAGAACTTACTTTTCTTATATGGTTTTGGAAACGTTTAAATTTCACATAAGGTTGGATATTAAATGTTTTAAACAACGTCTAATATGTTTTTTCAACCAAGATATGTATGGACGTATCAACGAATCAGGTCGATGTCGTCAATATCAAAATTATAAATCTCTATTGAATACAAATAAATATCTATTTATAGACATGTCGTTTAACCATAAAATTGCTTTATCAATATTACATTGCTTTAATCACGAGTTTAGAATTGAGACTGATCGCCATAGCACAATAACTCGGGAAAAAAAGATATGTTTGTACTGTTTTCAAAAATGTAATCATAACATTACTGAGTGTGAATATCATGTATATTTTCAAGTGTGAAAAGTTCCACGAAATCTGACAGCATTTCCTTTATCCCTTCGTAAAAATTATTAAACTATTATTAATAGTTTCTACAGCTTACTACAATCTTATACCCTTTGCTAATAAAACAATTAGCACACTACGTTTACATGCTGTTGAAAGAGTTTTAGATTTAGGGACAGTGTCACTTATAGTAATGGGGTAACACAATGTGTATAGTATTACTTAATGTACGAACTCATTAATTTACATCAATAGCATCATATATGTATTGAGTGTATTTCTTTTTTTATATAAAAGGTCATAGCCCAAGTCCATTTTGACCTCTACAAGATATAAAATCTTCACAATAACTTGTTAGCCTTCGTCTTATAAAATGTATCCTTACGTCCAGACTGTTCTTATTGTGTTTTAAATTTGTAAATATCCAGAAAGGCGAAAGTTATGTCTTTAATTTTAAGCTTTCTGGTATCATATCATAAAATTGTAAATCATTATATGTTCAAACGTTTATAGCATTATGTCAAAACACTGGAAATCTCACAAGCAGATTAATCCGATGCCCCCTTCGGCAAACAGCTATATAAAATACGGTCACAAATGTTAAGTCTCATTGAATTGAACAAACACATTTTGCCATCATTTATGGCGAACATCTTTTATATCGCTGTTTGCCGAAGGGATCGGATTAAGTTTCCTGTGAGATTTCCAGCTTTACGACATAGTACGATAAGTGTTTTGAAGAACCTATTTTGGTTTACATCTGTATCACGGGTTCGGTTTCAATATAGAAATAGAGAATTGATATGATATAAAAAAGCTTAATACTTTTCCAATTGCAGACATTTTTAGCGACAGGCAACATTTCCATAGTTTGTTCTTTCCCATATTTGTTACAACCTAGTTGTTGATATGCAACGAACATTATTAACCCACATATCGCTGTGTGCGTCTTTAAAGGTTTGCTTCATTTGATTTATTTCAACACTATTTCAGTTATTACACGGCGACAAGGAACTTAAAACTTAAACGTTTGCGTAGTATGTCATGTACAACTTAAAACTACAATTGCGAACGACGTAAAATAAATAGAAAACCTACGGATTCGTACAGTCTGCTATTGGTATCTACTCAATGATCACTATCAAGTCTAGTCCATAAACGTGGAAGAACTTTTAAACTATCAAGCCTAATGTTAGTGGTTTTCGGAAACTAAACTATCAGAATAATGGTTAAATTGATCAACGACATAGAACAAGAAGTCTTCAGGATTTTATTTTTTGGAAAACAGTCTTGGCCACACTCCGCATCGTGTTAACAATTTTGTAAATAAGGTTGCCGTAAGCAGGTCCTATAGATCGTTTTACAATCAAATTCAATTCATAAGTAGACGGGTTTTTTATATGTCAAAATGGGAAAGAAAAGGCAAGCTTTAAGTAATCTGACAACGATTTTTAAAATGGACTGGTCTAGCATTGCATTGTGAGTTATCTAAAGCTAATTATAGGACTATCGAAATGAGACAGTTGACTTGAGTAACTTAAAGTATAGAGCATGGAAAACCATAAGTATGGTCTTGTTATATCAGGACTCTGCATAAGGGTAGTTTTGTATGTTCTAAAATACTTATTTGACCTTCTAACCCTATGTTGTGGGTATCCAAAAGAATCGTCTCAGCGAGGCGATTCTTTTGAGTACCACAACAAAGGGTTTGCTAAAATGAAAAGAGAGATATTGTGGGAAAAAGAGCTGAATACCCCTCTTTATCTGGACGTCTGCGGGCTGTTTTTGCTTCACAAAATAATCGATCTTGTCGATCAAAGAAGCGTACTTAACTTCGTTTTTCTGTCAATAATTACGCAATTTATATTTCATATTACGATATGAAATTCAATTTACAACGAACCTAATCGTAAACTACGCAGATAAAATTGGTTCCATAATGATATTTCGAGACACCAAGTGTAATTTGCATCGTAATTAAGAACACTATCGGTTGCGTAGAGTGGGAGTAATCGCAGACCTGATGGGGAGATTGGTATTGACACCAAGAGTGCTTCAACCCTAAGTCTGCGGTATTAAGCTTTAGCCCTCCGGTTTCCAACAAATGGTATCATCGCCTGTAGATTTTGACGGTGAGTACACTAAATGTTATCAAGAAAAACATTGTTAACGTGCAATGTATATATCAATATTAGACCGCGTTCATATGCAGGCTGACTTTGATCCGGATTGTTCACGAATGCTGTTCATATTCATATACACCATGGGTAATTAAAGGTCACGTGTACCAACAGAATGATAAATGCAACAAGCCTTACAAGCTATGTATTTGGGTGGGTGCACCTGTGAAATAATTCGAAATTCGAGACAGCTATTTCCGAAGGAAAGATGTCCCCTAATATTCACTTTATGCCTTTAATGAAAATTAGTTCTGTCCCCGAATGCCAATTTCGTAAACGGATTAACACTACGAGAATGACTTTGGTTCTTACATCATTCACTAATTGGAGTTTTGATTTGGTGTTTTGCTTGCATATATATATAGAAGTTGGTTTCAAAATGTTTTTATTTAGGTCAAAGGTAGTGGATATTTCTATATTTTAAGGTGACTTCTATTTCTACAAGCATTATACTCGAAATAGAATGTTCAACCACTATGCAGAATGTACGAGGCAAATAAAAAACCCACCTTGATCTTACTTTAATATTGCACAAACCCGTATTTAGAATCACTGCAATTTAAAGCCTCGAACCTCGTTTATATTCAGAAAGAAAGATACATTTCGTTTATATTACTGATACATTATATTTATTACAATGCTTAAACTTTAATTAAAAAGACGACTGGACTATATAATTATAGATTCCGGGGTAATCATACACCCACCATCTACTTGCCTGAACTTTTATGACAAAACAAGCGTTAATTACTAGAACATAAGCAAATAACTAGAGCATACGCACATGTGTCTTAACACCCAACGCTATTCTAGTCTTTCTTTCTCGGTAATAGCAGGCTGAAAATGATGTAGCCTTAATTACTTTACTTTATCTACTTTTATTAGGTAACAAGGTATATTATTACAGTCTACATAAACCCTTCACATCCCTCGTTAGCAGACGACGTTGGAAACATCTTGGCAAAAATAAAGCGAAAATGTAACATTTTTATTAGATCTTAAATCATCTTTACAAAATATGAAATTCGCATCTATGAGCAATTCAAATCTTTCAAAAGTCATCTGCTCTGGTTCCGTCAAAGATCGTAGATTTATGCGGGAAAATGTTACCTTTTTACCTGATATCGGCTTATGGTTTGGAAACGGCTAATGAAAATTATCTAGAAATTTGGAAATGAATTGTTAATATAAGAGTGAAAACATCGTGGGATTCTACGAAGTTAAGCAATTTCTCTCTTTCTCCTAATTGTTTTCAAAATCTCGCGAACTAAATATCAATCCAAAAACGTAGTGATTTTTAAAAAAGTCTATACATCGTGTGTAACTAATTGACAAATCAGACTTTTCATTTGCGCAGATGCTCAAAGTCGCGAATACTAGAATTTGGATTTTAAAAAAAATCTAAGCCTGATGTTTTAAGAAGACATTTTTCTCAAGATGTAAGAAACAAATTACGAAAATACTAGTTTGGGGGGGATAACATTACGACTGTTTCATTGGCTTCTGGTTAACATCAGGGTAGGGGCGGTAACTCACCATGAAACACCGTGAAATAGTTGAAAACGTTATAATATACCAATCAAACAAATTTAAATTAAGATCTCGAGCTAGCAGCATGGCAAACAATTAGGAGCATACCCTACAGTAGCTGGGCTTTAGAATAAATTCGAGGTATTGATCTACGAAATAAGGTAATTGTTATTATGTTCTTAAGAGATACGTAGTATCAACTCGAATGAAAATTGTTGTATCAGAGAGAAAGCTTTACAAATTGGTAAGTAAAACGGTGTACCGATTACAATAAGCTTTATTCGTTTTAATTTCTCTTCGTAGCGTTGAAAACGTTCCATACTGACCTCGAGGATTAAAGACGTATAAGCCAACCTATTTTCCCAACAGAAAGTACAGAATTTGGCTTACTTAATATGATACATGCAGTAAATTATCAATTGTTCTGTCCATGACCAAAACAATTCACCAGGGTTTTGGAATTCTAGAACCATAACAGTATAGCCCAAAACCGTGATGTTCCGGTACAAACGTGCAAACAGACTGTTAAACTATGGGTCATAAATAATCAAAATAGGACCGGGAAACAAGTATCATAACAACGTGTCCTCTGAGAACAATTATGTATGCTTAACAGAACACCCAGAGTCCGTTAAACCTGTAGAGCATACGTCGATTGTAATACCAGTCCTTACAACCTGTACGTTAACATCACTCTTCGTTTCTATATCACTGAATACGCAACCGATTTATTTTCGTTTTATTTGGGATTAACGCCATTTTCAACATTATTTCAGTTATATCACGGCGACAACTAATTTATTCAAACAAACCAGTACTAAGCTAGGGAATGTGTTTTTCCAAAGGGCACATCACCATGGCCGCCGTGCCGCGACTAGGGATCAAACCTTGGATACGCAACCGATTATTGCATCGAAAATATAACCTGATTTAAGAACCAACTATCACGGGAATCGAACTAGGAACATATAGATCAAACAGGCCAGTGCTCTACTTCCAAGTCAAAGTCTCCCATAAATCAGAAACGCTAAAATAGCTATGTTTTAGTTCTAACTGCGTGCCATTGTTCACCATGATGGCACATTGGACACCGTAATAACTGCTGTAGAATATACAAAACCGCGTACGCAAAGGAACGGACAAACCAGAGTGTATGATTTATTTTTCGGCGAAGGTGTATAACGTGAGTTTTGACCTAGATGTTAAACAAATGATCTAGATTGTAGACCAATCAAATG
>JAUELF010290928.1:0-10054 GCA_031471495.1 Clinocardium nuttallii | reverse complement strand
TACATTTTACATTTAGTAAATCTTGTTTCAATACTTGAAAAATAGCCCGTAAAAGGTTAATATCAGACGAGCGTTAGACACCCGCGGGTGGTGCTCTTGTTATTTCTTGCGAGTACCCGAGTACTCTATTGGAAGAATAAACGAGTACCCGAGTACCAATATCGATACTCGTTCCCATCCCTAGTCATTAGGCAAACTATTTATCACGTTTGCTATATAATGCAAAACGGCTCCGTCCCCTACAGCCTGGTTTTTCGATCAATTAAAAAAATGGCTTGAAGGAAACTTGTACAGGGTCGCCCAAGGAACATTTCTACAAAATGATTCCGAGAAGATTTTTTAATATAAGGCAAAGCAAAAATGGAACATGTTTTTTAATATAAGGCAAAGCAAAAATGGAGCATGTTTTTTAATATAAGGCAAAGCAAAACTGGAGCATGTTTTTTAATTTAAAAAGCAGCGTGGTTTTAAGTTATATAAAAGAGGGTCATCCAAGGAACACAAAATTAACTTAAATCGTCTACATATTTCGTCTGAGAATCTGTTTAGCCATACAAGGCAAAAACGTCCTATCCCCTGGCGGCTTTTGTTTTTGGCCAATAAACATGGTTTCAAGGAATCTCACAAAGGTCACATGCCGTCGTCGGAGATTTTATTTCAAGTTTCCACCAATGCCATTAAATGCAAAACAGCCCCATCACTATGCGACCTTGTTTGTTGGACTAATCAACACGACTTCAAAGAATCTGACAAGAGGCTGACCATAGGAATATTTTTATCAACTCAAATGAAAATCAGCAATATACTCTAGAAGAATATTTTTAAAGTATTCAACATAGCCATACAAGTCAAAACAGCCCGCTCCCTGGCGGCCATGTTTTTTACTAATCAACATGGCTTCACATAATCTAATAGAGGGCATGGCATTCAAGGAACATTTTTAGCTGTTTTTTTACCAAAATATTTGAAAATCGGCGGATCAGTTTTGAAGTTCATTATTTTGGTTGCCAATATAAACTAGACTTTTGCATGATTCCAAAACAAATGAAGCTTCCTATAAACCTTTATCCAATTTGGCCCAGCGGTTACAGAGGAGAAGTCCATTAAACCAAAAAGTAGCACAAGGACGCCCGACAGACAATTCCCCGGGGAAAACGAGCTCGTCCGACTAATAGCTTTGGCGAAGTGGATATTCAAAGTGTGTTTCTTTTGGTTGCAATTGAAACCCGAATTTTGATGTATCCAAATGTTTGTTGCAATAGATCAGAATTTTGTATCAATCGATTAGGGAATTTAAGATATGGAGTTTGAACGTGTGTGTACTATGCAGTTTCATCCCAATTGGCCCATTGTCATGTCGTTTAAACAAGATATAAACGAACGCTTGCACGGACACATGGTGGCCAGTTCGCCGTGACAAAATCTTGACCAACCTTCAACCAGTGGAGCTAATAACCGAAGTACTGTTGAAAAAGTGTAAAACAAAATTCAAACAATTTTTTTTCCAGAACATTTATCTACATACATTATCATGCAATAACACTTATTGGATAATTTAAATAACTTTACTTTTCTTTAAACATTTATTAATGTACAATGCAATAACACTACTTGGATAATTTAGATGACTTATACAAATACATACGTTTTGCGAAGGGCATGGGTATAACGCTTATATAAATATATATATATAAATATATGTGGACATCGTTTTGTTCTTCTAGATGCTTACTAAATTTGAGAAGAGAGACCAATTCTTTTGCCCAATATCATACCCTAGACTAGTGTTTTTGATATGCTGAGAGTTTTTCCCCATTTTCCTGAACATTTAGCAAAGAGACATAGTTTTGAACTTGAACTATATTTGATTTAGATGTTCGTCAAATGATTTGTTTAAAAATATAGCCTCGTGTAAACAAGTTTTTCCCCACCTTGATTTTGATCCCATGTGATCCAGTTTCGAACTTTACTGAGAAAGGATGCACTTTCAAGCTTATGATGTAAAACGTTGCCTCTCCACTGTTCACAAAATAAGTCATTAGCCATAATAAACAGTGCATAGAATAAGTAAATATACAAGTTAAAGCAATCTTAGTAAACCTTGTCGCATTCCTTATGGTGCTTAACATTAACGTTTTATTTAACCCTTTGACAAATTTTGACGCAATAACAGCAGACGACTTTTGAATACATAAAGGCCAAATGTGAAATTGCTCATGAAGAGCATTGTTTTCCTTTGGCCACAATGTTTTCAACTTTATTTAACAATTAAGCAATCTTTTATCGAGATTTTTCAGGTTTTTGTCACTATATTTTCAAAGTCGTCTGGTGCAGATTTGTTGTATGTCGGAAAGGGTTTAATCCATCCAGACATGCCTCAGATGGACGCATGGTCGCCGAACGAACCACAAATCTGCCTATGATGGGGGAAATCAATCTCTACAAAATGAACGCCCGGACACTTCACGGTCATGCTTGTCAACAGATCAGAATAATTTGTTGGCAATCTTGCTTCAGTAAATTTGTTTCGCTATTTATTTCATTTTTATTTTGAAATTGGACCAGTTCTTTTAAACAAGACATTTTTATTTTCCAAAACCATG
Organism: Clinocardium nuttallii; assembly: GCA_031471495.1. NCBI lineage: Eukaryota > Metazoa > Mollusca > Bivalvia > Cardiida > Cardiidae > Clinocardium > Clinocardium nuttallii. Next base: position 7,451 of record JAUELF010290928.1, on the reverse strand, counting down.
ACAATACGAGTTTAACATGCAGTTATTTATGTTCACCCAACTAAAGATTCTCAATGAAATAAGCCAAGCTTAAGTTTGTAAAACTGGTGCGGAAAAGACCAGACTGCACATCCATATCATGTTAGGCGCCCCACGAAAAAACCAATATTATAGCCTCTGTGTAATGAATCGATCTAGATGTGCTATCCTGTCCGTGCAGACTGATCCGGGCCGACACATTCCATCTCAGGGGAACAGAGTAATGATTCCTGAAACAGGAAATCCACAGGAGGCTGAAATTGTCTGTCCAGGTTAAACTGCCTGGCATGCTTCGGCTGATCAGAGTCCACAATGTTGGTTTTCTCGCGGGACGGTTCATATATAAATGGATACTGATTTACACAAGTTTCCCGAAACCTACCTTAACTCATTAGCGAACAGGTCAGACACGATTATTATGGCAACTTATGTGTTCACAAGGAGTTTCTAAATTCCGACCAAGTGACCAAGTTTTTGACCAGACATTACCCAGTTTTCAACCTGACTGGTGATGGTTCCAGATGCCTTTTCATGAAGATTGGGTTAAAATGGAGCCTCAAAAATGTTAACATATTTGTTTGCTTTTTCTTAAATTTGATCTAGTTACCATGTTTAGTTTGGAACAGTGGTTTAGGAGAAGATGTTGTTTGAAACTTAAATGTAATTTTGGCAACAAACAACATACAGATGGACAAAAAGGGACTAAGAAAGATGATACCTCAAGTGTTCGGCTCAAATGATCTCAAGTTAATTTGTATACAAGTTGAACCCTTTCCCACAAACAGACGCCTTCTGTAGCAGACGACATATACACAAGTAATTTCTCTTTCACTAAAAAAGGTTTTAATCCACTAAAAATCTAAGGAGAATAAAAAGCACAGCTTCAAGCTATAAATGTAACTTAAAATCTACACATAAAAGAGTATCCTATAACTAAACTATCTATATAATGCCAGCAGTCACCCTAGACATTTTGAAGTTTAACCCTTTCCCTCATATAGACGCTTTCCGACCCCTCTGCAGCAGACAGGTTTTTGAAAACATATTGACAAAAAAAGAAATTGCACAAAACATGCAATTTCTCCTTTTGACACAATGTTTTCCACTTTAAGTCATAGGTTATCCATTCAATTATGGAGATTTATTGAATGGATGTTTTGGCAAAATATGTTCAAAGTCGTCTGCTGCAGAATTATTGTATGAGGGAAAGGGTTAAACACTTTTACTGCACAAACACATTTTGTGATGCTTATCCCACCAGTTAATTAAGAGTCAGGCCAGCAGGGTGCATCTGTACCGGCTGACCAGCCACTTTATGCTGCTCCGCTTGACATTATTTATCCAGAGCTCTAGATAAGGGCCGTTTTGCAACTTCTAAAAATCTCATTCGATCCTCACACCCTATTGTTGTAGATACTCAAAAGAATGGTCTCCGCAAGATAATTATTTTGAGAACCCACAACATAGGGTTTGCTTTAATATTATATAACAAGAGAGAAACTATGGGGGGAACAGTTGAATATCCTTCCTTATCTGGACCTCCGATTTATCTTCATTTTCTTGATATTCAAACAATTGGTTATGGACTAAATTCCAAATGCTATGGCCGACAAATATATTTTTAAAAAATCAGCCTCAGAAAAACCTTTTTCCACATACAACAATTCTGCAGCAGACCACTTTGAAAGTTTCCTGACAAAGATGTGAAATTTCTTTCAATAAAAGCGTTGAAAACAAGATGGCAAAAGGAGTACCGGTAATTGCTTGTTTTGAGCAACGTCTCCTTGTCTCCTTTTGTGTCTCCTTGTCTCCTTTTGTCACAATGTTTACAAAAGTTGCCGGATGCAAATGCATCAGAAAAACCCCATATACACATGTATGGGAAAGGGTTAAATGACACTTACAAATAAATTGCAACTATTTTCTCTGATTTCTGCGGAGGCTTCCAGGATGCACTCCTTCGAAGTACTGATAAGCAATTTCTCCTTTTGCCACAATGTTGTCACCTTCATTAAACATTAAATTTTGTACTTTCAATTACAGAGGTTTTTTAAATTTTTGATATGAATTTATCAAAGCCATCTGCTGAATATTTGATGCAAGTGGAAAGGGGTTAACAGACGGAATTGAATGGAGCAGTTGAAGGTTTATGTTCATGTTGGATAATCCATTGCATCATATGAAACAACACATTTGCAGCAGACGACTTTCAAAAACATTGTGGTAAAAGGAGAAATTCTCCATTCGCTACAATGGTTTCAAGTGTATTTTATTTAACTCTCTTCCAATTGCAGCCACATTTTGACACATCTGCAGCAGACTACCTTTGAACATATAAACGCAAAGGTGAAATGGCTCTTGATGAGAAATTTCTTCTTTTGCCACAATGTTTTCATCTCTTTTAACTAAAGGATTCTTTTTTTAACCTTTTCCCACATACAACAAAACTGCAGTAGACGACGAGAAAAAATCAATAAATAACAAGGAAGATCTCTTATGTAAATCATATAATGAAGGTATCATTACTGAAACAAGTTGAAAATATTGTAGCAAAAGAAGAAATTGCTTGTTTTGAGTAATTTCTCCTTTTGTCACAATGTTTTCAAAAGTATCTGCTGCAGATGCGTTAGAATGCATCTACAAGTGGGTAAAGGTTAAAAAGAATCTCCAAATGTTTGCCATTAACTTTTCAAAGTTCAGTACATCATGTACATTTGCTGCAGAATTATTGTATATATATACAGTCCAACTTGTCTTAAGCAGCCACCAAAGGGAGAGTCAAAATCTGGCTGCTGAACACAGGTGGCTGCTTAACACAAGTCAAATAAAGAAGAAAATGTTGTTTGAGTTTATCTTCAAGTGGCTGCTTAATACAAGTTGGCTGCTTAACAGAGGTGACCGCTAACACAGTGAGTGAGGTTCGACTGTAAATACTTTTAAAAATGTAAGTGTGTGAACAATACCAAAAACATCATTACATGCATCAAAATTATTGTTAGTATATGTATAAATACCTGTTTCGACGAATATTTCTATACAAATACTTTCGCAGAAAGAAAGAGCATGAACATATGGAATTGGGCATATTTCATATTTTCCGAATATGCTATCCCAATAATTCAGTAAGACCAAGTAGTAGCACTTAATTTATTTGTAGTTTTCGAAAGTCGAGCAATTCTTTTCTACATTCAGGTTAACCATTTTCAGATGATGATAGTCTGAAGATAGAAAAGAATGTCTGAAAAAGGATCACGAACAGGAACCCCAAAAGGGTCTGTCAAGGGATCAAAGGCTGGATCAAAGGCTGGGACTCCGAGGAGTTCAAAAGCCAACACCCCTAAGGGTTCAAAGAGCAGCACACCACAACCTGAACAAGTATCTGACACAGCTGGAGCTGCTTCAAATGGAACTGCCGAGATCGAACCTGGAACACGTAAACTTCTTTATTTCCTTACTCTGTCGTTGTTTGTGTCACCTGACCTTGGCAAATAACAGTGATAACATCGAATGACTAAAACAGGTGTGAAAACGTCGAAAAGGAAAATTGTATAGAATAGTTATATAAAGTTAAATTATTATAATGACAAATGATTAGTAAAAAGAATGTTTAAAAGTTTATGTTATCTGTTATTGTTATATAGATTACGAGATGTAATGTAAGTTACTTCTTATAATAGGTCAGACCATTGATTTCAAAGCTGCAACAAACAAGACAACATTTAATGAAGATGACAAAATAAAGAACAACTAATAAAACATATAAAATAAATTATTAGCGCGACATTTCATTTTTAAAGCTGCAGCACACAAATTCATTTTGCCCTTGCTTTATTCTTTTTATTTAATTGCATAACTCTAGATAAATATTACAAATATCATTTCAATTAACCTTTTTCAACCGTTTCACTCCTGCTTTGCACTATTTTATTAATTCGACCCTTTAATCATTCAATGTTTTAAGAACCACCGACCTTTGCAGGGAGACACCTTTTTAGGGATCACTTCTATTTTGTCTGTGTCGAAATTGTCCATCAATCTTTTACTTGACAAATTTTGCATACAAAACATGTATTTCTTAAATCACTCTTGTTATCAAATAATGTGAAACAAGTATAGAAAATATGATAACTATAACTTACTGTTAGTTGATGTCACACACAGGTATACTGGCCAATATCACTAAGTCTATTGTTCTACAGCTGTAGCTGACAACTGTTGCAATCAGGTCATTTAAATTCTGATAAATATTATCACATTGGCCTAATTACTTCAATACTGTAATTGTATTGTATTGTTTATTCACATTTTTGAAGGTTCACTCCATTTGGCCAATACCTGGATTGTTTATGTGAAAGCCCTTCCATTTATATAGTTGCATATGATATATTTTGATATGATACAGCCTGCTCTTTTGTGCAATTCTATCTTGTTAAATACTATTTGTTTTTGTTATTTATACAGTGATTAATGAGCAAATACTAATGAAATGCTTGAACAAGTACTAGTTTAAGCATTTTTAAACCAACAAACAAAATTCATATAATGTTTACCTTGTTTACCTTGTTTCGAGACCGTTGTATTTAGGCCTGAGTCTCTCTTTGATCCATTTCTTCAATTTGGCTCAGTGAGCCCACTTCCAGTAAGATTTTTGGAAAATAAGAATTGTTTTATGTAATTTCAAGACTACTCTTTAGGGTATAGCACTACAGCACTTAGATGAACTGTAAATTTATGCAATTAACCCAAGTCTCCTGGCAAATAAATGGATGATTCAAAGTAAGTTTCAGAAAAATTTAATTACGTTCCCAAGAAAGATGGTTGTCATGTAATCAAATATTAACATGCAGATTTAGTTATATATAAACTATTTTTTGATGATTTGAGATGAATGTTCAACCACATAAATACGTTATGAATTTTGTTTGTGATAACAGCAAATGGTACAGGTCAGGATCCAGCACAGGCTGCTGAAAATGGAGCTGCTGCTGATAGGCTAGAGGAAAAGCTTGATGAAGAGGAGGAAAATAATTTAGAGGAACAAGAGCCTACTGAAAAGCCACCAAGTATTGTAAGTATTCATTATTCGATCATGCTATGGTTAACTGTCCCCTCAGAGCAGAAAAATTAAGGAAATCTCTTTCTCCAACTGTGCTTTCAACTCTGTATCAACTTAAAGTCTTCTAGCTATAACAATTTAATCGCCAGATAATTTTCAAAGCACTCAACACTTAGTTAATGTTATTGATATGTGCAATATAGATAGAGAGAAAATTTAGTTTTAGAATGCACTAAAACATCTTTTGAACCTTCCTAAAAAATGTCCAACATACTCAAAATATGCAGCAGTGGACTTAATTAAGTAAACATAAGAAGACTCTTTAAATGTTAGAACAATTAATGAATTTTAGAATAACATTCATTGAAACTAGCAGTGGTCCTATGGTCTGTCGTCAGTAACTTTTGGTTCGGACCAGTGGAGAAGTTCCTTTGGCCAGTGTAATTTTACATGTAAACAATAACCATGCAAACAGTAAGGATTTTCAGACCAGTGTATTTTAAAAGTTAATTTCAATGACTGGAATAAAGTTGAATATATTGTGACAAAAGGAGGAACAATGTTTGCAAAAAGTCATCTGCTGCATAGGCACCAGAAATTGTCTGTATGCTGGAAATGATTAATATCTCACTCGTAAGTCCTGATTTATGTTTTTATCTACAAATATGCTGGGCTCAAGAAAAGGTAAATTCAGGTTTTCGATTGATTACATCTTTATATTTAATCAAACCCTATAATGTGGATACATATTAGAATTGTCTTACTGAAGAGATTCAAGTGATTACTCAAAAATGGTTTGGTACTATAATAAAAGAGGTACTTTCACAATTTGATCCCTTAACATCCTTATCTATTACCCTGCAAGTATTTTACCAGCCGAGCCCTGGTAGTAATGTGGACTGTCAATCCAGGGGTTGTGAGTTTAAGCTCCAGCTCAGCCCACATTCTTTCCACAAAAGTCACTTAGACAAAAGCCTCATTCTTCTACCACAAATAGGCTAATATTCTCTGTGGAAGAGCAGCCAGTTGCTTGGAAAGTATGTTGAGTACTACGGTGAGAAAGCCAGGAAACACAAGAGTAGGTAAACTGACTACCATGATATGACTAAAAAATTATTGAAAACAGCGTTGAACCCAAATCAATTTTTCCCTTTTAAATAATCATTTCAGATTGAGTTGGTCAAGTCCAGAACACTTGTTGCAAACTTACACGCAGAAGAATGGACACCAGCTCATGAAGAACAGATTAAGAGTTTTATTGAAGACCCAGCGTTTAGATTTATGGTTGCATACCATGACACCCACAAAGGATTCGTCATTGACCATGTGATACCATCTTACATGGTCGAACAGTTAACATACTTCATCAAAAATGAAAACACAAAAGAAATCACCAATGAGAACTTTCTGAAAATGATACAATATGGTACAGTTAAAGGGGCCCATATTGAGAGTTTGTTGAGAGTTATGTTGGGAATTTATGCTCCTGTGTTCTTTGAGAACACATCATGGCCTGATAGCATTAAGAATGATTTCTCAGCCCAGCTTCACAAGTTTTTGGCGACGCTGACCGACACCCGGTGGAAACTGGAAGGAAAGACAGTGTTGTATATACCTTCTGAGGGATTAAAGATACCGAAAGAGGAGGCTGCAAAAAATAAGGAATTGGTCCAGCGTCTAGAGAGTAAGTCTGCCCGCATATTTTTAACCCATGTGCCCAGGTAGTTGATTTTAAAACTGTTAAGCCTTGATTCATCCTTTCCCACATATAACAAAGCTGCAGAAGACAGCTTAAGCAAAATGCTCAAGCTAACATATGGAATATCTCTATTAATGACAGTACTTTGTATAATTAATGGATGGAAAGAGTAAAATAAACTTTGTAGCAATAGGAGCAACAGTTGCTCATAATGAGCAATTTCTCCTATTGCCACAATATTTTAATATTAATTTATAGATGTTTGCTATATTTTTGTCATAATGTGTCTTGAAATTTGACAGAGATATATTGCAAGATCTGGTCAATATTCAACGCGTAATTTTGCCACAAAATAGGAAACATTGATAAGTAGCTCATTATTGATGACTGTCCCTTAAACCTTTTCGACATGCAGATGCTTTCTGGTGCCTCTGCAGCAAATCACTCTTGAAATCATTGTGGCAAAAGGAGAAATTTTTCATAATGATCAATTTCCCCTTTTCTCAGAATATTTTCAACTCTATAAAAAATCTTTCCTTTCATTTATAGAGATTTTTCCTTATTTTGACTTGTTGTTTTCAAAGTCATCAGCTACAGATTTGTTTTATGTTAGAAAGGAGATAAACAGTCTGAAACCAGAGTTTGATCACAGGTTGGGTGATACTTAAGACTTAGTGA